>OMPB01057075.1:0-10419 GCA_900312615.1 Stylephorus chordatus | reverse complement strand
GTAGAAGGGTTCACATTCGTAAACCCCTTTATTGCGCTACATTAGGCCTATATCAACCCTGTAAATAGAAAAAACTGCGCGTTGACGTATAGGCCTACTGTGAAGTCACCAAAACAATGTTATAGACGCCGGCCACCTGAACTGAAACGGAAGGCTTTACTTACCAGAGGGTTTCTGACGGCGTATAGGCGGTGTCACATAATCTTCATTAAGACGGCTGTCGTTTGCAGGGAATACATCACTATAATTTAGTGTCCGGAGAGTCCACAGCATGTCATGCGGCAGAATATGAAATTGGGTTGAAAAACACAATGATGGATGGTCAATAAGAAAATACATATTCTAATAGACACTAAAATCGTAGAGCATATAGGCCTACGAATAGTTTGTCATTCTAAAGGAGAAAAAAGTGAAATAGATTTGAAAGGTTTTCTAGCTGTGCTCAGATGCGTTGGTGCTGTTTTTTCATGCTGTTTTTTTGACTTTGACGCATAGGCTACTTCCCACATAAGTAAACATTCTATGATTATTCTGAAAGTATATATAGGCCTACTATATTGGTAATATTACTAATTGCAAGAATAGGCTACATACATACATACATACATACATACATACATACATACATACATACATACATACACATACATACATACATAAATAAATAAATAATAATAAAAATATTATAAAATAATAATAAATATTATAATATATTATAATAATATATTACGGTAGCTCACTGGGACTATAGTCTTTCTTTGGCTAGTCAGTAATATCATATTCAAGCTTATTCGGTCAATTAAAAAGAAGCCGCCGACCTCAAACTGGCGGTATTATATACGCGTTCAGTTTGGCATAATGTAAACCGTTTTTTGTATTAAATGAGCGCCTATTCTAATCCATTACACCACAATTGACACGAAAAAGTAGTTTTAACATCTCAATAATATTTTCGTTATTAATGTGCTTAATAAAGTCCCTAAATGAAATACCTTGGGCCATTATGTATTTAAAATGTTCTCTCGGTAAGAGTAAATGTAAATAACAGATTATAAATTAAGCGTGTTTACCCCTTTCTCTCACGTAATTTTTCTGATTATTCTGAATCTTACCAAACGATAAACAAAAACTATTTTACTAATAAAATACTGATAATTATTATTGTTATTATTATTATAATAGGCTACAACATAAATATTAATATATAAATAATAGTAGGCCTACAGCTAATTAGGTCGATGGACCAACGGTAATCTCTTAATTAGTCCGGAATGGCGTCTATAAAAGAATCAAACGACGGCAAATGGTTTCATCAATAGTAACTGACAGGCCAGATAAGTCCGTGCTGCCCAAATGGAGAGGGAAGCATCCAGGCTGCTTATTCAAATTGAATTGATGCCGCGTCTCCGACGAATTAAACGGCAGAAACTAACTATTTAATTTTGTCAGTGCTTCAAGTCACCCCTCTTACAAATAGCTATTCTGGGCTCCCATGCTTTCATAGTAGCCTGTAAACTTATTTTGGGATATTATCTATTTTCCAGCGATGAATGAGGCCCCCAAGGGACGTGCTCAGCACATTAGTTAAATTGATTGTAAGCTACAAATGTTTTAAAACGCTATCTTATAAGTCTCAGACTTGTCTTGTGAACGGAATGTATTTGTTGCAATTAAAGAGACAGTGCAGCTCTTTAAATTGCCTTTTCATAATGAACACATTTAGCGCGCGTAATGAATATATAAACTATCCCAATTTGTCACTTTGATTTGTATTTTAGTTAATTGTGAAAGTAATTACAGAGCAAAGTAACAGCTTTCAGCAAAGACCGAGGTTTCAGGGTCTATATGGAGCCCTTATTAATTTTCTCTCCCCTAGATGTGATGAAAAAGAGCGATAAATCTGGGTGATTGGTACAGGCCAATACTAAATGGCATCATATTTCACCGCTGCTTTAATAGAAATATTCATGCGCCCCCTTAATGAAATTAAACCAAAGCGACAACGCGCAGCCATGTGGTAGGTTTGGCCAAAGACGAGCGCCCATAGGTTGGTGGTGTTTAATAACGAAGCCACTCTACTGCAAAATGTTCCTCTTTCGTGACCCATAGACATTCTTCAAAAATGTTCAAAAGTAAATGTAAAACATAGTTATTCGGGGACTTTCATCAACGTCCCTTTTTCTTTTGAGAAGGGAGTTCCGCGCACGAGCCCCTCAGCATCAATCTCTCGGTATCATTCTAATCGGACATGATCATCCGGGGTTACAATTAAATTGTAATCCTTTCTTGAAACTATCCCCGTGACTTGTTGATTTCCCTCGAGCAAATAAACGTCTGCTAGGGTCCCAGGGGTGCGGTTAGCTGATGAATTGACAAAAACTAATCAGCTTTATTGGTAGACAGGTTAAGGGCAACAGGGTGTCAATAATTCTCATTTTGACCTCCTCTTCCATTAACTTTAAGTGGCTTATTAGACCGAAGCCACCCCGAGTCAGAGGCCTATTACATCCTACGCCTTCATCTCATTCTGTGATCTCAATTACTAGGTCTGCTCCACACGACAAAGCGTGCGTTCAAAATAAATGTCTGTCTGGTTTCGAGTAGCCTAATCATGAATTTATATAGCTTTTTCAATTATTTCTTTTTAAAACGTATTTTTGTTATATTGTATCAAAAGGAAAAAGATAATTTCAAAATATAGGCATGTTATATTGCTACCAAATAAATAAACAAACAAACACAAACAAACAAAAGGCCGGCTATGAAAAACGTTTCCATAATGTTCAAATCATATATCAAATTAAAATGACAACATACATTTATGCAACGGGCTGTACAAATCCTGAGTTGGCAGAGACTTATTTGATGAAAGCCCACCTACAGCCGGTTCCTGGAGGAGCCGCGGGTCCAAAACAACGTAATGCTTCCTAAAATACAAATCCCTGTTGGCCTCGAGGGATTTTGATCTCGTAGCGGCTACATTCTATTTTTCTTAATTTGATAGAATTTGTATATGTTGTCCTATGTCTAAATCGCATATTGGGTGTTTTTTTTCTTTATAAGATAATAGACTACTTATTTATGATGGCCGCCTTGAAAGTGTTTTCCATAATAAAATGAATTGTTCCGTGATCGAATTCTTGATTCCTTTTTAACCAGTATAATAATTTAGACTGTTTTCTTTTCATATTTTACATGCATATATCTCCATTGCTTTTTCACTTTATATATACATTGTTTAGGCATACCTATGTTTGATAATCAGAATTTATTTTTAGAAATAGTGTAATCTTTTTTGGTGATGCATACAGTAGGCCTACGTCAACGCGCAGTCAAATTCTATACACGCGTTGTCCAATGGGACAACCCTTAGTCCTCGGGCCCACCAATCGCCTTCAAGGAATCAGCGTGAAGTGTCACATTGAGCTCCCCGCTCACACTCAAGGCTGGATCATAACTTTTGAGAGGTGAAAAGGAAACGCTCTATTCGTCCAGAGACCGCATAACGACAAGGACACGCACTCAAATGGAGAAATCCAGAAACTTTCGCATCGACGCGCTTTTAGCGGTTGATACGCCTAAAGTACAGACCTCCCCGCTGGCTCTCGTCACTTCTTTATCCTCATCTTCTATTTCGTCGTCCGAAAGTGTCACAGCCGCCGAACTGAACACCAGCGCCGACCCATTACGCACCGAGACACCATCCCCGCCAAGGATTTCCTCCAGCGGGTTGATACCTAAACCGGGTTTCTTGAGTAGTCCCCACGGCATGGTTGGATTACATCCGCAAAGCACTGCAGGGATCCCTCCACAAGCACTCTACGGCCATCCCATGTACAGCTATTCGGCCGCCGCTCTGGGACAGCACCCGGCCTTGTCCTACTCCTACCCCCACGGCGCGCATCCCCACCATCCCAGTGACCCCATCAAACTAACCGCCAGCACATTCCAGCTCGACCACTGGCTCCGGGTGTCCACGGCGGGGATGATGCTGCCCAAAATGTCTGATTTTAACTGTGAGTTGTCTTTCTGTCGGGTCACACTGCATAGTGGCATGCTAATTATTAATTTGCTTTGTTTTTTATTTTATTTTTTTTTTTTTAGGTGAATTCAAACTTAAAATGTTAATGTTAAGCAACGTATAGGTTACTATGTCTGATCTGCTTGATGGAAATTCTTTGAGAGCAGCAGGTCTATTTTGACAGGAACTAAAATGGACAGATAATGGACGAAGGGAAAGTGTCGGAGACGTGTGAAAACCACAGCCGACACACTATTTGCTCTCTGGATACTGGCCTCTTGTTTCTGCCAGTTTTAGCAGATTTGTTCAAAACTAAGTGGCAAATAGCTACCTTCAAGGCGTGTTAATAGGTCAACTGACATAAATGTACATTATATTACAGTTTATTAGAGCAACATGAAACCTTTTTTGTTGTTGTTGAAAACAACAAATGTAGTTCAATGTAATTTTACAATACATTTAATATAGGTTAATGTTTAGAAAACATTACATTATTTTATATGGCGTATTGCCTATATCTCTCCAATTTAGATATGCACAAACAGTTCCTAACCAAGATAAAACGCGTGAGAAATTAAATGTTCCTTTATCTTTCAGCTCAGACGCAGTCAAATTTACTTGGAAAGTGCAGAAGACCCAGAACCGCATTTACAAGTCAACAGCTTCTGGAGCTCGAGCACCAATTCAAACTGAATAAATATCTGTCACGACCAAAACGCTTCGAAGTGGCAACGTCCCTAATGCTGACGGAAACACAGGTAATATGTTCACATCTACCTCCCAAAATTTTTTTCAATTATTTTTCATAATTATAAAACCTCCGCCATCATTTTATTTTAACGTGTCTTTGGTCAGTTATTGTTAACCTATGTGTCCAGTACGCATACTTTACGCATATTGCCGCGCCACCGGCATGTGTTTCCATTAGTCACTCAAGACGTGCTACTATTCTAAAAAAGGTTCTTGTTGTTTTTGTTGTTGTTGCTGTTGTTTTCTAGGTTAAAATATGGTTCCAGAACAGACGTATGAAATGGAAGAGGAGCAAGAAAGCAAAGGAACAGGCGGCTCAGGAGGCCGAGAAACAAAAAAACTCAAAAAACGGCCAGGAGAAACCCGACTCGGATTATCACAGTAAAACGGACTCTAAGAGCGGCAGAATAAGGGATTTCCGGGACAGTGACGATGATGAAGGTGGCAATTTCTTGTACAACTCTTCAGATTGCTCTTCAGACGACGAGAGAAACCCCACTAGCGACATAAGCCCACAACCTTGAGACCAGAGGCCCGATCTTCCTGAATTAAGCCCTAATTTAAACCTAAGGGAGGTTTTACACCAAAATGCAGTCGCATGTAGGCTATTGAGCCTCTAATCATCTAATCGTCTGGAATTGAAGCTTCTTTGTAATGATGAGGATGCGATAATTATGTGCCATACAACACAACTAATAAAACAGTTGGTTTATGTTTTTGCAATGCACATGTATCTAACATCGACCACTATGTCATTGCATGGTCAATAATGGTCAAAACTAAGGTTCTAGTCCAGGACACGAGAACCGGCAAACTCTGATGGACATCATCCTAAATAATCATCAATAATAAGTAGTCATCTCGTCAATCTGTGCGTCACATGTGGTGTGGTGGCTTACTTGGATAATTATAATATCCCCCAGAAAATAACTAACCTTTATTTTTGTATTCTGTATTTATAAAAGGTAGGCTATACCGGTGCAGTGCATGCTAAATTATTGTTTAGCGTCTTTATTGGTGCAAACGATGTGAAATAAAATGTTTTATAAAATCCGATCGTCATTTTCATGAAGATACAGGATAGTCCTGCCCTCCCCTAACTATAGATTTCCTCTCCCTTGGCCCTATTTGTTCAGGTTTGGTTCCTACATCTCTGGTGTAAATATCTAAGCTAGTCTTGAACAAAGACACGCTAAAATGCAGTTTTTCTTCTTGCTCTGACGGCTCGGGTCATGGGAATGACTGTTAACAGCGCTGTCGAATCAGTGCAAACTTGCAGTGAGCGCAAACAGCGGCCGAGAGACGTGCGAGGAAAACATTTCGCACCACGCCAGCAATTGGCCGGTATTAATAAACCACCGCCTGACAGCTTGGCAGCTTTTAGTTTTACATTTCATTGATTCCTTCCTCATATTCGCCCATATCACCAATGATTTGTTTTATTATTTGGTTTACTACTGGACCTTAGCCTTTTTAAGCCTGTATGTTATATGTAGGCTACATGATATTTGTTGTGCAATAGGCTTCCTCAATGGCAAACTAATAAATGGACTGCATTTGGTTTATAAATGCGTTTACGACTAAGCAAGTATAGGATATTGATTGAGGAAATACCGGTAGATTTTAAGGCTAGTCATTCATTCTGAATCAAATCTTGAACGCTGGCCTACATTCATTTGTTTTCATTGTAGGCCTACACGCATAAGCCATTGCAATACAGGCCTATTTTAAGCAGTTACCGACTGAACAATTTGTTTCGTCATTGTTTTTAATCCCATCCATATATCTACAACATTTTACATCGAGATAACAATAATGTGCATCACGTAGGCTGCGAAGCTTCCGAAAGCGCATTCATCGTCACTCTTGTTTCCAAAGGCAGGCCTAATCAGAAATAGGCCTATGCCTACTGCCGTTGTGACGGATCACACGTAATTTGTAACAAAATTACCAGGGGACGTGAATGGTTGACGTCTACTTCTCCTATCTCCCATACTTTCTTTATCTAAGCGCAATCACTAAAGTTCACCTGCGGGTCAGTGCCAGACGGCAACACAGTGGCACCTCCGGGCCGCTCATCTGCAGACAATGGCCTGCATGGTCCCCATTCATCTCACTATCTTCACTACAACTCCTTTCTTCTCTTAATTACCTCAAAGTGTTTTGAACACTCATTGAGATAATAATTTGAGCTTTAATTGGGCCTAAGTAAATATCACTTTGTTGGACTATTTAAATTAAACAAAATAGATAACAGTGGCTACTGGCTTCAACCCGTCGCCCTTTTTTCTGACGGCTACTTATGGGAATTTCTAGGGGCCCTATTAGACCAGAGTACGTTTCCTCTCGATGACCTTGGTGACCAGCGTCGCTAGATGCAGACCACGCATACGTGGAGTATTAATAAAAGAAAGCCTCAAATGTAACAGAGTGACTCTGCTATGCCGACCATGGTGCCAGACAGCGGTGTCGTTGCGGGAGGTGTCGGAGGGGTGTGAAAACCCTGAATGAACGGAGAATGCCATTAGTCTTACCTTGTTACTTAACGAATACTAATCATTACATATAGGAACTATAGAAATATGCATACAAATCATAATCACGCATCTTGTTTAAAGTTGAGGTTTTTTTTTATTGTAAAATCTGTGAAAACTCCATCCTCAGTGGGGCCAGGTGAGTGTCAAGACTCGCCAGCTCCATTATAACTGAAAACCCACCTCTTAGAGGCCAGCTTCAGAAATATAGAGTTAAGAACTGCACAATTAAAGGTCTAAAGAGATAACACACTATATTATCCACCATTTTAATAGATAAGCAAACATCTTTCTTTACAGAAAGAAAATTGCATCAACATTTCTTAGAATATATCTTTGTTCTGGATCAATTCACTATTTTTGGAAAAATCATATAACAAAATAAAATCTTTGTCCAAACAGTAAAACTGTCCAAAAAGGACCCAACTGTCTTCTGAATATTCAGCATCAGTGGATCAGGAGGAACCAACAGAGGAGTTCTGACTGGCTGGTCCGGGAGGTGCTAGACCAGGTGCTTCACAACTTCAGTTTGGCCTCTCTGGCCTCCATGGCTCTGGTGGCGATCTGAGCGCGCTCCAACAGCAGGCCAGCCTGGTCACCTGACCCCTGCGACGACGCTGCATTTTTTAACAGGAAGTGGCTGATGAAGAGCTTGAGACCCTCCCGCAGCATTCCGAGCTGAGGAATTCCAGAGATCCTGATGGAGAAAGGAAGCCCAACCAGGGTTAGATGACCTCACGCCCTCGGAGATGTTTCTACGAGTTTATACAAGGAGGAGGTGTTTATACAAGGTGTTTAAACGAGGAGGTGTTTATATGAGGGGTTTATACGAGGAGGAGGTGTTTATACGAGGAGTTTATATGAGGAGGGGTTTATACGAGGAGTTTATATGAAGAGGAGGTGCTTATACAAGGAGTTTATACGAGGTGTTTATACGAGGAGGAGTTTATACGAGGTGTTTATATGAGGAGGAGGTGTTTATACGAGGAGGAGTTTATACGGGGAGGTGTTTATATGAGGAGGAGGGGTTTATATTAAGAGGAGGAGTTTCTACGAGGAGGAGGAGTTTATACGAGGAGGTGTTCAGAGGAAAAGCTCAGTCAAAAATACAACCTGATCAAAATCCATTGGGCAAAACTGATCATTACTCCCCCTCTGATCATGACTCCACCCATTATTAATAATAACCTCAAGTGTAGCCTGAACCTGTGTCAGCCATCTTGTCTGGCGGGAAGGTGCCTACCTGCCAAAAATGCTGATGAGCTCATCTGGCTCACTCTCTCTCAGCAGCCGGGTCAACACCTGGCGCAGGAAGCGCACGGTGGCCTTGTCTAGCTCGCCAAACTCTATCGCCTGTCCAGGGAAGAGAGCAACAGCACACTGTGGACCAATCACCTCCACACTCACAGTGTCACTTCAACTGCAGGGTCAAGCGTAAGGGTCTGACCAAGAGAGGTAGGGTTTGACTGGCCTTCAGGATGGAGAGCGAGAGGTGAGAGAGGTAGGGTGTGACTGACCTTGAGCATGGAGAGCGAGAGGTAAGAGAGGTAGGGTGTGACTGACCTTCAGGATGGAGAGCGAGAGGTAAGAGAGGTAGGGTGTGACTGACCTTCAGGATGGAGAGCGAGAGGTGAGAGAGAGGTAGGGTGTGACTGACCTTCAGAATGGAGAGTGAGAGGTGAGAGAGAGGTAGGGTGTGACTGACCTTCAGGATGGAGAGTGAGAGGTGAGAGAGAGGTAGGGTGTGACTGACCTTCAGGATGGAGAGCGAGAGGTAGAGAGAGGTAGGGTGTGACTGACCTTCAGGATGGAGAGCGAGAGGTGAGAGAGGTAGGGTGTGACTGACCTTGAGGATGGAGAGAGATAGGATGTGACTTACCTTGAGGATGGAGAGATAGGGTGTGACTGACCTTGATGATGGAGAGAGATAGGGTGTGACTGACCTTGAGGATGGAGAGATAGGGTGTGACTGACCTTGAGGATGGAGAGAGAGGTAGGGTGTGACTGACGTTGAGGATGGAGAGAGAGATAGGGTGTGACTGACCTTGAGGATGGAGAGAGAGGTAGGGTGTGACTGACCTTGAGGATGGAGAGCGAGAGGCACTTCTTGTGAAGCAGCCATGTGACCAGCTGCACCAGGTTAGAGAAGGTGCTGCTAGGAAGGTTTGACAGCTCCTTGAACTTGTCCCACAGTCGGAACTGGAAAGTCATCTAGGAGGACACAGAATCGTTCCATTAGCAACCACAGGAAAACAACTAACTAACTAACTAACTAATGTTACAGTGAAAGGAAAACATTTACTTCCTGCACAGGTGAAACTGGACTAACTGGACAGGTGAATAATGTGCATCCTCAAATACAATATAAGTAGGGCCCTACCAAATTCACAGTAAATTTCACTCAATTTCATGGACCTAGTTTCCCAAAGATCACAGATTTCACGGATTTTATAAAAAAAAATCATTCATCATTTCATGGCAATGATGAAATGACACTTTATATTCACACAGCGTCTTAACACAGCAATAACAGGACTGTACACAGCAACTTACTAGTGGTTGAATGTGAGCATGGAGCATCCTGTGACGGTGGTTGGCTTCATGCTCTGTCTCTGCGACGTAAATACTTGTCCATGTTTTGACACGGCCCTCTCCGCGTCCACAGAGTTCATCGGGATTGACAGACAGCGCCGCACTAGTTTAGTAAGGTGTGGGAGCCTAGATTCAGAGGATTTCCAAAAAGCTAGAACTGGCAATGCAGTGTCCACCTCTTGGGCGATGTGTTTATAGTTCGGTGATTCCAGCCTACAGTTTTTGTCAAATCCAGGAATGTCAGAGCTGAGTGAGTTTAAATCCACTGTCAAAATAAGTATTTGTGCGGGGTAAAAAATACGCACTGCTTTCACGAATTCAGCCGCTGGTTGTTTAAATCGACTTTGCGCGATGTTTGACTCGTCTCTGTAGCAGTAATACTCCCTGATCTTCTGTAGCATGCCAGAAAAACAAGTGATGAGCACTGGCATTTAACTCTGTACGGTCGGATTGAGTTTCATTCAACTGTGCTTCTGCCCAAAAAAGCAAATCCATGACCCTGTTGTATGCCTTGTGAATTAA
>OMPB01057071.1:0-13487 GCA_900312615.1 Stylephorus chordatus | reverse complement strand
TACGACTGGCGTGACGTTCCATCTCGTCATATGTACACGTGCGCGCGCACACACGCACACACACACACACACGTGCAAGTATACACAGGTGCATACAAAATGCACCTGGGAGCGTTCCACAACCATCGAGCATGAAGCCTATTGGAAGGAACCTCAATTTTAATTGTCTCTGATGCTCCACCTACTTCTGATTCTAGACTTAGTTCAGAACAGTTTCAGCATGTACAGTAGGAAGGGAATGAGTCCTGGAGGGTGTTTATATCTCTGTGTCAGAATCAGAATCAGAATCGGTTTATTGTTGCCAAGTAGGCTTTCACCTACGAGGAATTTGACGGTAAATTGGTGCCTACAGTTGTGTATGAAAGAGAGAGAGAGAGAGAGAGAGAGAGAGAGAGAGAGAGAGACAGGGAGAAGGAAGGGGCTCAAACCACTCCTTGAGTTGTCTTGGAGACGATCAGCCAATGGGAGTAATGTGGAGAATCTGACGTGGAACACGCGGACATCTTGCCCGTGACTGCATCCCCAGTTCCCACAGCACAGCGGCCAAAATCAACACTCTCTATGGGCTCTTTTTTACACGCACACACACAAGCACACACACACACACACACACACACACACACACACACACACATACACACACACACAATGCATGTCAGCGGCTGAAACTACATTAATAACACAGTGTCATTATACCAAGTTGTCTAAAACATAGCCTCTTGCTTTAAAATGTAGTACTTAGTTTCCTAACAACCCGACTGACATTTTTGGATGACATGTTTTGTAACACATTCAGGCTGTGTGCCAGACTAACATCCTTTAAAAAAGCCATTAACTGTAGCCGCTAGACAGCTGCCACTGACATGACCGACGAACAAAGCACTTTACACTCGCACTCATCGATATGTGTATCAAGAAAAAGCTGTTGGTTATGTGTGGGCATGTTGCCACACATTTGTCTCACGGGTGTGGCTGTATGAGCTCAGTATTGGTGAAGAGTGAGACTCACCTGTACCCCTCTTTCTCCTGGTATGCCGGGAATGCCGCGAGGTCCCACCATGGCAGGACCTAATGGCCCCCTCTCTCCCTAATACGCAATAGAAAAACAAAAATCATTACCGAAACACTTCTATAATCGCAACGCTGTAAAGGACACCATATATAAACACAACACAGCTAACTACTGTGGAGGGGGCGTCGCCAACGAGGCCCGATGCCGAAGGCAGGTGAGAGAAATCGGCGATAATTAATGATGACTCTCTCTCACCTGCTTATATAAGAACAGTGGTCGGACCCAAACAGGAGACACACACAAGACATGGAGGCGGCGAGTCGTGGAGGCCGCCGGTCGGCAGCGATCCCCGCGGAGGGGATCGTGGAAGTATTTAATTATGGACTTTGTATTTATTTATATTTAAAGTTTATTTAATTTGTGTCGGGCACAAGCGCCAGGAGCGCTTGTGCATATGTTTGTTCATTCCTGAATAAACAGCCGAATGCAGCGTGTTTTAATTATTCGTCCTGTGTCCGCCTCGTCACAACTACTTTCTGAAGGAATCACTGGTCCTCGGGTACAATTTAAATACACTTGAAAGTATTATGTCAGTGAAGTGGTAACGAGATGATCATGGGAGATTGGGACATTTGATCCCTCTCCATGACAATAAGCATACTGTTCACAAATCTACACTAACCTATCATCTCATTCTTCACAGACTCTATTAAGCATATATCCAACAGCACCATGGTCAATGTTCTCCGTTTGAAAACATCTATGTAGTAAAATAAAGAGACCACGATGGAGACAATCAGCTGACATCTAGGCAGCTATCATCGAAGAACACCTTCTGTCCTTGGAGCCCTTCAGGGCCTTTAGCACCAGCAGGTCCCTGAGGGCCAGTCAAGCCAGTGACCCCGTCCCCTCCCCTGGGTCCGGGGGGCCCTGGTGTACCAGTTGGGCCCTGTGTAATCACACATAAAGAGTAAGTATTACATATATTTCAACATGTAGAAAAACAAGTAAAGCGACAGATGTGAATGCTGCAAGGATATGGAACAATTGAGTCTAATGTATGTATGCTTTTAGTGAGGATGTGAGACAAATGAGGATGTGAGGTAGATGACCTACCCTTTCACCCTTCTCTCCCTGAGTTCCTTTGGGTCCTACAACTCCATCAAACCCACGGTCACCCTGCATAGGAAAAAACAGCAACAATAAAACAGCCAGTTACGCTACTTACTGTACAAAGCCAAGTCTGTGGAAATGATTCTCAAAGGAGCAGATTCCTATTCCCTTGTTTTCAATTTTGAAGTAAGCTTCATTTCCATTACATCACCAGAATGTCCCAATCATCACTTTTCAACTCAAGTATTTACATTTTAAACTCAATTGTGCGAGGCATTTAATTCACGGTCCAGTCATGAATGTAACCAGTCGCATGTACAGTACCTTCGGGCCGATTATGCCTTCTTTACCCGGGGTCCCACTGGCCCCCGGAGGGCCGGCATCTCCCTGGAACAAACACAGAGCAACATCCAAAAGGTAATGAAGCATGTCATCCTCACAGCTGCATGCTGTTGTTTGTTGCAGCTAATTAGCAAGTGTCGTGAGCAGGTGCTCACTGTGTCAGTGCAACGAGGGGCCCCTTGTTACCTGCTGTCCTTTCCTTCCTGGAAGGCCTGGCCGCCCATTCATCCCAGCATCTCCCTTGAAAGTAAACCATTCAAAGATCATTCAAAAGTCCCACTCTGACGTTACTGTCAAATTCTTACCATATGTATGTTCAATAGTGCTTGCTATAAGATACAGTATGTACTGTATGCTACAGTATTGGCGCTTTTTCATTGTGCTGGCCTGGTTTGGTTTGACTCGGCACGTCGGTGTGTCTTTAACTGATGACGCTACTGTCTTGAGTCGATGGCGTTTAAAAACAGCGCTGTTCTTGTGCACAGCTAGTTATGGATATATATAGTTATGGATTTATGGAAGGCCATCAGCTCAAATAACGTCTTAGAATTCTAAGCCGTTATCACATCACAGCTGAATCGTCCCTCGTTCATTCCGGGGTCCATTCCGGGCGCGGCCCGGCACAACTCGGCGCGTTTAAATTGGTAATGGAAAAGCAAATCGGCGCGGCACGGTTCGACTCAGCGCGGCCAAAAGTGCCAATGGAAAAGGGCCATATGTGTATGGCCTAAAAGTAAAGATGTGTACTGTATGTATTGTCCTTACATGTACACAGTTATCTCTCTTTGCGTGTGCAGAAAATCACTTTTCCACCGCTATGAATTGATTTTATTAAAAATTGTCACTGAGGAATTTGTCCTATACCTTCCAACCTCTACCAAACCATGTATATCGTTCTTTCTCGCCATCACCTTTTCTCCTTTAGGCCCATCTGCTCCACAAGCCCCCTTGGGTCCTCGGTCGCCCTGGAAACCACATGAGTCAGTCACTTGACGGCTACACATATGGGACCGTTTGTGACTCAAAGAGAACAAAATACATCAAACCAGCAATTCACTCCCGACGGGGCTTTTCAACAGGCGGTCTTTTCACTTGCCACATAATACACACACAAGCTTGAACAGCACATAGAGTACGTATAGCCACACACGTGCATACAGAGACAATACACACAAGAGAATGTATTTCATCAATGGCTTTCACTCGCCTAAGCTAAGCATTAGCTGAACAGCAGGTTGTTTTTTTAAACACGAGAGACACAGATATGACACAGAAGAATCCATCATCATTGTATGGATACAAGATGTGAATGCAAACCACTAATGAGAGAATATGTTAGCCTAAGCTGCAGAGAGAGAGACGAGGGGCATTAAGGACATTGAGTAGCAAAGTGGATTCTGAATGGGGCCACAGTATGGGCAAGTGTGGATTAGTCATTCTAAATCCGGATGAATAATCCTTGATTGTATGTCTTTTACCTCACAAAGTTATCTTCAGACAAGAAAGATAAACGTTGGCTTATAAAAAAAAAGTTTGCAGACAAGTTTGTCCTTGTCATGTAACGTGTAAATCACATACTGGAGAGTTGAAGGGTTTGAGAAGCATAACTACTCACATAGCTGCAAAAAATATCACGTTATATTAAAAGCAGTTGTTCTTCTGGGGTATATTTTGCAGAATGATGTACTAATCCTCTGCAGTGGCATCTTTTCACACTATTAGAGAGGCAGTGCTGTTCTCACACTCTGTGAAGCTGGCATTATAGCCCATGGGACACTTCAAGTTCAAGATCAAACACTCTCTACAGAGAATGAAAACCATAGAAATGTTCACACACACACACACACACATGCACACGCACGCGCATGCACACGCACTGATTCAAAATACCTTGATTCCTCGCAGGCCAGTTAATCCAATCTCTCCCTTCTCCCCTCTAAGCCCTGCCAGGCCATTTATTCCTGGTAAACCCTGAAGAAAACCAGAAGAAAGGCCCAAAGGCCCAGACCCAAGTCCCCAAGTGAGGACGTTAAATCTGACGGAAGACAAATCATATCAAGTTATATTAAAGGGAAGGAGAGGTTGACAGAATGAAAGGATGTACTCACAGATTCCCCTGGTACTCCGTGTTGCCCTGGCTCTCCCTGAGAGGAAGAGGAATAGAAAGGCCTCTGTTTAGTGCTTGTATATGTGTCTGACAGGCCTTATTATTAAGCAGCACAATGACCTCGACCTCAGAGGCCCACTTACCTTCTGACCACCAGGGCCACGTGCTCCCTGGAAACCAGTAGATCCCCTCTCCCCAGGCTCACCTCGCAGACCCTGATGAGGAATACACACACACGTGCACACACACACACACCACATGCGCGCACACACACACACACAAGCACACACACACGTGCACACACACACACACACCACGTGCGCGCACACACACGCACACACACACGTGCGCGCACACACACACACACACACACAAGCACACACGCACGTGCGCACGCACACACACACACGCCAATATACACATTCGTGAAGATCAACTCAGGGACACACACATATATGGTGCACAACCTAAGTCTCTCACTCAGCGATGGTCATTGATCGAACAGTATAATGACTCACTTGCTCCCCAGAGGGTCCCTCCTGGCCTTTAACCCCTTTTTCTCCTTGGACACCTTTAAGTCCCCTGTCACCCTGAGATACAAGTGTACACACAACAGCTATCATGGTCACCACAACAAAAAAACAAAAAAAATGTATTTAAGAGTACAACAAAGGCCAGAGAAGCTGTTTCTAAGCCCCTCTGAGACATGATGGTGTTCACTGACAGGTTCTCCTTGGTTGCCCTTCTCTCCAGGTGGCCCCCCCACCAACAGCGTGTCTCCCTGTGCAGAGAAAATAATGACATCAGCAGCAAGCATGTGATGTGACCTCCCGCGGCGTCCGCCCATACAGGATGATACACCGGGGTGGATTATACAGTACATGTGCACCGCCTCATATATGCCTCCTCTCATCCTCCACATGCTCATATGGTTCACAGCCATCACCTTTGTCTGTATTCATATAGGTTGTTGGGGATTTTTGCACATGAAAAAATGAATTAAAGCTTTGAACACTTTCAAAACACCTATTGAGTTGTCTGATTTATGCAATAAATCACAATATATGTGTGACACACACACACACACACACACACACACACTAGCACAAATACACGCACTCATATATAGTAACGCTCATTAGACTTTATAATGGAGCTACCTTGTCTCCTTTGTCACCTTGTGGACCCAATTCTCCCTAAGAAAATTTGAAAGCAAGACAATTTATTTGTTTGTCAATCAAATGTATGTTTTCAAATGAGCAGAAAGTCAGGTGGCGCAACCAAGTGGACCTGATAACGGCCTGAAATGGGAATAAAAGATCAGTGGCGGTTACCTTCTCTCCCCGGTCACCACGACTGCCTGAAGGACCCTGATGAACACAGTGCTCCATTATTCAACCGTGTCATGGTACGCTTAGATCATTTTAAGGATAATGATGTTGCACGCCATGATTATCTTGGATCGATGAGTCGCCTTTTCCCTTTGCTTGCTTACATGTAATATATGAAATCACATGCGTAGCACGGAATGTGATTTTGTGTAATTTGTTGAGGAATTGAATAGTTCTTCAACTGCTTCAGTTCAGGTGCTGAGCAGTTCTGTAACTGTCCCCATTTAGACATATCAACAAGGAGTGGGATGAATAATGATAATAAAAACAAAATAATGATATTGACCGTTGGTCCACGTTCCCCATCCAAACCAGTACGGCCTTCTTCCCCCTAAGAACACACACAAATGTAAACAATGAATGCTCACACAGAATACAAAACATACACAAACCAAAGAAACAAGCATCAGCTAATGTCCTGGACTCACATAGAACAATACGTGCACAGTATGGAAGGAGCACTTACTCTGGCTCCCGGATCACCTCTCTCTCCTCTCTGCCCTGGTACTCCCACTCCAACCTCCCCCTGGCCAACGGAAGAGAATAATATTAGAAATCACAGAACATTCCATCATTGTTTAAATTATAAAGCAAAGACCTACATTTTTCCGCATGGCTCATTGCTTATGCTAACGTACGCTAACTCACCTTTTCCCCTCTTAACCCATCAATTCCAGGTGCACCCTATAAAATATGAAAAAAAAATGAACCATGTTAAACATCAAGCCTTCCTCTGGTCACTTCCCAATTCCAATGATGACTCTCCTCATTGTGTAGCCTTTCAGGTCAGTAGGCAAACCAGTTGAGATTAGAGTGTTTTTTTAAGAGATAGAATTGAAAGCAATCTGAATCCCTACTAGTTCTTGATGGGAACACAATCAACAGACATTGGACATAACTCACTGCTAGTCCAGGGGGTCCTGAAGGTCCAGGAGCTCCAGGGTTACCGACCCGGCCTGGAAATCCTGGGAGACCCTAAGAAACAAACAAACAAACAAACAAACAAACATACATTATTCATGAATATAACTCAAACTAAGACTAAAATAGAAAACATTTTCTAGAAAACTAGAAAGACTGTGTAATGCGGTTACTCTAAGGCTGGACCCACCCTCTCCCCCAGGGGTCCAGGAGGTCCTGCTTCACCAAGTTCTCCTCTCAACCCGGCCAGGCCAGCAGGACCCACCAAACCTCGGGGGCCAGGAGTGCCGGCTGGTCCAGGAAGCCCTGGGTCTCCCTGTAATGCAGCAGCAGTTAACAAGCAGATGTGTTCTGCATGCACAACGTATTGGAGCAGCAGAATCACAAAGATATTGGTGAACTCTTTTTCACCAGGTGTCTTAATGTGCATTATTGGCATCTTATGAACTAATGCAGTGCCCGTTCAAAAGATGCCTGCTCGGAACAAAAACACATCCAAGTCGCGGTGACCCGCGGTTTAAAACACAGAGGAAATAAACTCTTTCTCACGGGAAAAAAGCACCGTCCAAATTGCACCAAATTCAACACTGCATGTCTTTGGGTCCCCAGCAATAAACTTGCCAAGTGTGAAGTAGATTGGATGAACGGTTGTCAAGATAATCAAAGGACATACATACACAGAGTCCTTCCTTTATAGTTACTGTAGATATTTCATGTATCTGATTTAAAAGGTGTCACTCACCTTTAAACCCTGGGGTCCAGGCTGACCAGAAGGGCCTGCCAGCCCTATGCCCTTATCTCCCTGTGACACAAGTTTGTTAAGTTAAACTGACATGTCAATTTTACGCTTTTAGAATTCAGTAACTTGTAGTATTACTCTGCTGTATCACCAGCAGAGTAATATCACACAGAATATACAGTATCTGCACATTATAACACATCTTAAACTGTTCTTTTGAGTCCGGACCACTTGCATCAAAACATTAATGAGTGGGACATTAATGAGAGCAACACACTTGGTTCTGCTCTTAGTAATAATAATAATAACAGTAATAATAATAAATTTCACGAAATAATGCCCTCCCTGCAGACATACATCAACGGGCAGGGAGGGCGACGAATACAACCCCATATGGGGACCAGAACAGAACTAGCAGCAATCATGATATCAGGGTATAGCCATAATACTTTCAGCGTTGCAACTGCAGACGACTGTCCTGGCATTCCTGAACTAACGCAATGCTTAATTTTTAAGATAATTCCTACAGGTAATGATAAGCTAAATAACATACTGATCAACATTAAACAGCTCTTTGGATGTTTTTAACCCAAACCTAGTTGTAGTAGGAGTGAACATCATAATGGTTACATTTGTTTAAATGTACTGGCTTCTAAAAACATCTAAAAACATTCTGTACATTTATTTGACCCTTTTCTTCTATATGTAAGGAAACAGTGAGCTCACCTTGTCTCCTTTGGGCCCAGCTTGACCTTGGGCACCCTGACAGAGAAGACAAAGACAGTTTTTAAGGTTAATACATTGTCT
Source organism: Stylephorus chordatus (assembly GCA_900312615.1). NCBI lineage: Eukaryota > Metazoa > Chordata > Actinopteri > Stylephoriformes > Stylephoridae > Stylephorus > Stylephorus chordatus. The sequence continues at coordinate 5,055 of OMPB01057071.1, read as the reverse complement.
TTAAAGAAGATATAGATACCAAAACTATTTAAAGAGATTTTTATTATGTGATACTAGTAGGCCTACTAGGAAATAAACAGGGAGAAAATGTATTGATTTAGAGTTGACTGTGACTGGCCTTATAAATGCCAAATGCAGCCCAACCAAACCAATATATAACTCTGATGCCATTTTTACTTTTAAAAACAAATTGGACAATGAAATCGATTAAGTGGATGTAAAAATAAATCCTGGTAAAAACAATACCCTCATTGCATTTCAAGGGTGCTCCTGTCATTTAACTGTCCACTTACAGTAACTGTCCTCCCATTGACCTTGGCTTACATAAAATAATAACAATCATAACAATAATAGCTTTTGAGGCTTGCTTACCTCAAGGATTAAACACACTGTATTCCTACGGTATGTTTCTTCTGATAGCTCATAATCTGACTAGGGCATTGTTAGTAATCCACTGCTGCACTTTTACTAAGTTCACTGGATGCGTAACAATGTGGAAAACAGTGGCGTTGTTATGTTGGATAAGCATTACATCTGCGTTGTAATTATTATTTGAATATGTCGGGAAACCAAGTTCATACATTCCCCAGAGTACTCTGAAAACCACTAATAAAGGAACAACACAAGTAACTGCAAACTGTCACACAAAGCAGTGACGACTTTCAATACATCATTCATCAATAGTGCAGGCTATCACCGACAACCGTGACAATAATGTGATTGCTACTTATTTATCTTAAAATAATTATTATTCAAATGTTTTTAAACACACAAAACTTAAAGGAGGGGTATGCAGCGGCCGTTTTATCCAAACACTGTCATTTTTCGAACAGAATCTGAGAGATGAGCCTGCCCCCTGCCCTAGATAGCTTGGTGCTCTAGGTCACACTTTACATTGACAATATTACCAGATAGGTTTCGGTTTCTGTTTCTGGTTTTGGCTGTTGACGGACAGCTAATTCGGCAAATCAATCTAACTGGTAGGTTAGATTGATTGGTTGGAGTTAAATAGCTCCCGTACCCCTAATCTGTTATGGATTTTGGCGATTTTTTTTTAAACATCATAATTTATTGTTTACCATCAATACATCATGACAAATGCAAATATTATAACAAAAATACATAGAATTTTCGCTGCATACCCCTCCTTTAATTCCACCAATATGGCCTGGTGTACAGCCATCACAACTTGATGCTTGCTGGATTACTGTATGTAGTCCCTCTGGCAAATTAAACAACATTGAACTTTCAAACTACCATTTCAACTATTTTTGGAACTTTGTGATCAACCATTGCAATTCAGAGTGAACTCTTGGACTCTGAGAAGGAATTTACAAATGCAGCCTGAGTGAATGAGTACGATGATGAATGATGAATGCTCAGAGACAGGAACTTTGATCCTTTTCGGGGGAATTTGGCCTCCGGCGAGTTTTCGACTCAACCAAACTACCTAGGGAAGCCAGTGCTAGCCCAGAGGAGCACACTCAACATGCACACAGATAAACTGTCTCGCGCTATTCAATTCCTAAGGTGGGAGGTGAACTATCTGATGGCCCCTTAGAAGTTGGAGACCATACCCATAAAGCGCTAAGGTTCCATTCTAATGTCAATCGCAACACAGAGAAAGGATCTAGGTTGCAGATGTGCAGGACCTTACATACAGTAGGGATTGAATACCAATTCGTAGTGATTTGATTATTGCAATGCAGCTGCAGGTAGTTTGAAACAGACAGACTTCCCACTGGGTTTTTTAGGGAGTCGTTCCTTTCCCTTTGGAGGGCTTCGGGCTGGGGGGTGTCGTTAAAATGTGGACCGGTAAAGCCCTTTGAGGCTGTAAAAGTGATAAAGGGCTATATAAATAAATAAACTTGAACTTGAAATAAACTTGAAGAGGGCTGATGAAATCCCCCAGTTAATTAACAGGTTTAGATATCATTTGGTCGGCAGTGTGACCACTGGTCATTGTGATGAATTTAAATGAATACCTACATCTTCTCCAGGTGTCCCAGGCTCACCAGGAACACTCTAAAAAAAAACAAAAAAAAAACACAGGAAATCATGTTTAGTTTTTTATCTTGATGGAACAAATACAGCAGATTCATCTGGTTATTGTGCAGCACAGTTACAATACTTACTCTTTCTCCTTTGATCCCAGCAGGGCCTCTGTCACCTCTCTCACCCTGAATGGAATGGGCATTTGTTTTTTAGAGAAACATAATGGATTGGCACCATGGCACTATTGGCAGTTTATGTCAACTGTTATGACTGTTAAAGCTTGTTTAAACAAACCTACCTTTAAACCAGGTAAACCTCTTTCTCCTGTGATCCCAGGCAGCGTCTGGCCAGGAAGCCCCTGCATCGATCACAACACTATTTCTAATACCTTTGTCAAATGTTTTTTTGCAAAGGTCACTCTTTTAGATTTTCTGTTGCCCTTATTCAAAAACAGTGTTGTATTTCATTAATGCCTGGCGCACACAAGAGGGAAGAAAAGCGGAATCGAACAGCGGAGGCAGACCTGAATCTTGCAGAATATACTGTGAACAAAATGTGACTTCAGATCTAAACAAACATGGCGGCATGTGCTCAGGGACTAAGCATTCTTCCACTCCGTCAGCTCGCTCTCGAGGGCTACAAGCCTTTATACTGGACATCATCAATGTTCCACCCACTACAGGTTTTACAAGTTGTAGATAAAGTTGTAGATTGAATGTTTAAAAAGTTACTGATGCTACGATCAGAGGGACTATCTCTACATACAGTACGTCACACAACAGGGTTATTTTGCAAACAAATTGTTTGAGACCTGCAGAAATCAGCACACCTTGTGATTGTAGGGGGTGGCCCATAAGTCCAAAACACAGTTATCCTGTAGTGTTTACAGGCATGAATCAGACCTATTTATTTAGTCTGTGTAGTCAAGGTGGAATTCAACTCATACCGGACTCATAATTCATGTGCTATGTGGGTTGACCGTGCCTGAAAGGCCCAACACAGTTACTGTACATCTACACCCACTAAACCCCCCTTAAAATGGAAGTGTTTGAGACCTGGATCAAACTTTGTTCTGGATGGTGTTGAACTTCAATTTAGAACGTGTCAGAAGTGCTTGACCATGACCATGTTTCCAATATGTATAGCAATACATATGTACTATTTGTAATATACCATTTAATTGGGAGAATGTTGATGTGTTATTGCTTGTGTAATAACAATACTAGGCACCCCTAGCCAAGCTGGGTCGCACATGCGTGTTTTAACAATGGGTCAGTGAGTGAGTGAGTCTGTAAAGGAAAATGGCTATTCTAGGCTGGGTCACGACCCAGCAAAAACATACTGGGTTGCTCTAGATGGATATTGTCTATAGATGGACATTTCTGCTGTAGACTTCATATTGTCTTTCTACCTTGGGTCTTTTGGCTTAGCATCCAAATCTGTGCTATGTGTGAAGAAAGATAGAAAGAAGAAATGTTTCCACATTCACAACAAGGAATCACGTCAATGACTTACAGCCTGTCCTTTTGGTCCAGGGGGTCCAACCACAATCTATAAGAGGTGGGGCAAAGGAAGAGAGAATAACAATGATTACCTGTAAAGGAAAGCGTACTTTATGCTCAGTGTGATGCCAGAAACTTGGGTCTAAAAGGGTTGGTTTTCATGTATTTACGATCATTAATCAGTCTAGCTCCTAGAGATCAATAACCCTTCATGTTGTATCTGTGAGCCGATGCATTGTTTGTAGATGTTATTTGTCCCCTAAGAAGAAAATGAGGAATTAAAATAATGAAACATTAAAATGAGAATGAATTAAAAGTGTAGGGTGACTGACACTTATGGCAACATACTGTACTGTATTATAAAGGTAATGAAGACAGGAAGCTCTAAGCCCCGGCAATCTATTTTTGTCCATAGTTGTTTTATGTAAATAATTAATTAGAAGGTTAATAATGCAGTAGGCTGAGCTCTGAAAGTGGTTAACGACCGACGCTGCAACATACAGTACGTAGCGATGTTTCGTTTATGAACGCATATGGGGGCGGGAGGGTTAGCCCAGTGGTTAAGGCATCTGACTGTAGACCAGACGGCACAGGTTCAAATCCCTGCTCTGACAAAACTATGTACGGTACTGTTCAAATGCACCATTTATAAGTCGCTTTGGAAAAAAGCGTCTGCTAAATGCCCTAATTTTAAATGCATTCTTGGTTGTGGCTCCATGACATTTTACTGTACATGAATGGTGACGTCATAAAGCACAAAATAATTACCATTATGTATAAACAAACATGCAAAGCCACAGCCATCAGATAGACTAAAGCCTCTTTCACACATACAGTACATGTAGGTCCTATGGCAAATTGTTTAAACAGCTTTTTTACAACTGTTGCCACCACTTTGGTAAATAAACTGCCGATTCACTCAGGCCGATATGGCATACAGCACATCCAGGCCTTTTACAAAGAACTAGGTGTGCGGGAAAATGATTTTAAATTGATGGAAGTAACCGCTGTTCGATTATGAAAAAGCTCAGTACGCTGCAGCCAACAAAAGCAACAGGCCCTGACAACATTCCTACCAGATTTTTAAGAGACTCTGCTTCCACCATAGCTCCCATTGTAGCCCATATTACCAACCTCTCCATCAACCAGGGTTGCATCCCGCAAGAACTCAATCTTGCTAGGGTAACCCCACTATACAAAAAAGGAAGCAAACTGGATCCGGGAAATTACCGCCCCGTTTCCATCTTGTGTTCCATTTCAAAGGTAATTGAGAGGCTGGTATATGAGCAGATAGACAACTACCTGTCTGAACATAAACTGTTATACCAATTCTAATCAGGTTTCAGAAAATCTCACTCCACTGACACCTGTTTACTGTTCTTGACAGATTACATCAAACGTGAGATAGACAAGGGGAACTATTGCGGGATGGTCATGTTGGACCTGCAAAAAGCGTTTGATACGGTCAACCACTCCATCCTGCTTGATAAATTGAGAGCGATAGGCTTTGATAGCGCATCATCAAAATGGGTCAAGTCCTACCTGGAGGGAAGAGAAC
>OMPB01057060.1:0-11248 GCA_900312615.1 Stylephorus chordatus | reverse complement strand
TCTATTGACAACTACACGTCTACTTAAAATACATGTTGTTTGAGATGTAGCCATTACTTTGCAAATTGATATTGGACTTGGACTGACTAAGAATTAAACATTCAGGTTTTATATTTTGACAGATTAAACTAGGGTGGGCAAACTAATACTATTGTGTTTTGCGCGTGGTGTGGTGTCATTTCCCGTGTCACTTCTCGCCTGCATATTTGTGACAACATGTACAAGTAGCAAGACAGCAAGTAGGCTACTCTACAGCGATCTGACGAGCCATTAGTCGGAAAAGCACAGATAATGAGATATTTATTCTACCCAAAATTGCTCTTGCTGTTATTTTTTTGAAGATTTTTTTTTGAGGAATATTTTATGATGACGTCATACAATACGACGTCAGACATTCGAAGCTTCGTTCGAAAACCTCAATAGAAGCTTCGAATGTAAAAAAAAAATGACATTCGATACAGCAAATTATAAATTAAATGAATACAAACAAAAAAATTGTGCTTTTGCCATTAAAAAAAATAACAATAAAGTATAACTATTATATATCTCCTCTCCACTCTGTCACTGGTACTGAAAGATGCACAGCTGCTACAGTAGGCAAAAAAAAGTTAAATGTATTACTGTTATGTAATTAATGTTGTAAATTAGACATTAACACATCAAGAAACACAAACTTAAGAGTATTCACTTGCCTTCAACTGAAGGATATTTTTCTATTGGTCCTCTATCCAGATACATATACAGAGACAGATACTGTATCTGTTCAGAACAGATACAGATACATGAACATTCATGTATGAATAACCATATAGCATCAAACACGAGTATAACACTACAATTTGTCAAAAATAAATAAATTGGGACCCACTCAATTACCCTGAGACCTATTGTTACTATTAGTAACAGGAATAGACCTATAAAGCGCTAATTATATGAGCTGCAAGAATATTTGGATTTGGTGAGAGTGTCGTACTCTGGCGGGATTTTTCCATTTTCCATTACAATCAGGAAAACAGCCAACTATGGCAATCAAATATGGCTGCACAACAAGGACACAGTATCAAATATTAATAAGCCTCTTCGGATTTATTTTTTTTTTTAATCAATTTATTAATAATTTGCGTTAAAGAAATATTTATTGCAAATAGTGCTAGATTTGTACCAACGCCACCTATTTCACCCGACAGTGCCCCACCCAACCCATGCTTGGCCTCCTCCTTGAGAATCCCATTAAGACAATAGCAAACGCTGCTGCTTTGCTTCTTTCTCCCTCTTGGCCAAGTGGTACAAAAGGCAGGTGTAATGTCCCATACACGAGCGACCGCCCCCACATTGCGAACACTACCGCCACCACTTTGTGGGTGTTTGTGCCTTGCTTTCTCCTCCAACATGGTGGCATCAAGCGTGTCAAAGAGCCTCAGCCCATCAATTATCCTTACGCGCTGCTCACAAGATTTATGAGGACTCAGAGACGGTCACAGATGAGATCCACCACTGACCAAACTAATGTGAGCTACAGATTAGTGTGTTAGTGAGAGAGCTTGTGTTTGTGTGTATGTGTGTAGGTTGGGGGAGTGCACTTATCGGTAGGCTGTGATCTGTGACTTGTAAGTATTACTAGGTTACACACAAAGGAAATGTGATGGTTTGTTTGCAACAATAAAGCACTGGGAATATGCAGGGATATAAAATAAAAAAGGAATTTATGATGAAATAAGACAAAGGCAAGTTATCAGGCTCGACACACCATTATTCTGTGCTTCAGCTGCACTCTATCACACACACTATCCGTACATGTTCTTCTCTGCTCGTGAAACAACTCACAAGGCAGAAGCTTTTGGAATGAGTAATAAAAGATGGGGACATGGGTGTGTGTGTGTGCAAACTGTGCATGTGTGTAAAATTAACTGTTGGAGAAAGCCCTCATGTGGACACAGGAGCACATTGAGTAGTCCATCACTTGAGCTCCCTCACTACAAACTTGCATGTTAAAAAAAAAAAAAGGAGGAACAGGTTTGCAGTGAAACATAGCTCGGGGCGGCACTTAAGAAAATGTGTCAATTTCTCTGCGGTGAAACATGGCGGGCTGAATATGTTTGACAGGGGCTCTCAGAATCCATTCTCAGTGAGGGATGAGTGCGCGTCAACGCCGTGATGACAGCAGATACTTGTATAACACACTGTCACTAACGGAGAGGAGATGGCTTACGTCAGTGCTATGCCCCCACCCTTTGCGAATGCTAAACATGTGGTATTTCAATGGCAAGGAGCACTGTGACTCCCAAGGACTTACGATGCATCAGACAGTTGACTCATCCTGTCCAAAGTTTATAGTCCATCATAATTAGACGACACTGTATGCATTTAATCCTTGTTTCTATTAGTTTATTTTCTTATACTTAGGACTATTTGAATGAATCCAGATGAATGCAGTCACACCCATTACCAAACTGAATCTTTGGTAAAATACAGGATATACAGGTTAAATGTTTTGCTAAAATAATGTAAAAATAATAAAAAAATGTGATGCCACTTAATTTACTTTTTAAGAAATTCTCTTTCAACGTCACTTTATTTTCCCCGATATTGAATATATATTTCATCAAAGATATGTGGAAAGACATTGACCGCTTCACTCATCTTTCCTAAAAGAATTTCTAGACAGCCTAGTACCATGTGAATGTCTACAGAAAAATGGTGTCACACACCCCATTAGACCGTTCTGGGTGTTAAAACAATAGGGGTTTAAAAACAGCCTTAGTTTAAGCGCTGGGTGATGGGGATTAAACATTAAGGGTTAAGGTAAGCCACCAGGAGAGGGCAACAAAGGAAATAACCATCCATCCATAAGTAAACAACCCCAGTCCAAATGATATTCTGAGCACGTCAAGGCCAAAAACCCAATAAGATCTAGTCCATCCAAAAGTCCCTGTTGCAGGCAGGGTGTTTTTTCAAAGGGCAAACAGGTTTGTCTTCATGATTATGTGGTACTGGTAGTATTTTTCTTCAGCTGGGGGTGGTAATGACAGAAATGCAGTGCAGTGTTTCCCATACATTGATGTATTTGTGGCAGCCCAACACAAATAAACATTGGCCTGCCACAAATAGATTTTTATTAAAAAATAATAATAATAATAATTTTTGGTAGAGATGCGTGCAGCGCATTGATTCACTCAGCCCCTCATGTGCTTGTGCTTGCGCTCTCTCTCTCTCTCTCTCGCTCACAAACACATTGACAATGGACCCGTATGTGATAGCCCCTCCTCTCCTTGCACACACGGCACGGGGAGATTGATTGCTGACGGCAGAGAGAGCACCATTGAGATCAGGAGTTCACGAATGGTTAGCTAAAGGCTACCATTCTGGACACTCTATCGCACTTATAATATTAAAAAAATATCCCAAAAATATTTGAACACTCGTGTCCTAAGGGGCACAATCTATACCGGAACTAAAACTAAACTAAACTAAAACTCTATTACTAATAATTATTTATTACTTATTACTTTTATATTGCTTTAGTAGGTTGAGTGCAGTATCAATCCCATACATTAATCCTAGTTTTACGATTATGTCGGCTGCCACCTTCCATAAAAATAGAGCCAAATTGTAATCTATCCCGAGTCGACATTGTCTGCTGCTGTCGGACAGAACATGTGTGGGCTTCCATAGAAAACAATGGGAGCTAAATAATTGGAACGGCTTGGCCTGGTGATTCCGGTGTGCGGTGGTCTTAAAACTGATGCATTTAAAGGGTAAGTTCGGCAGCTCATGTGGAACAAATGCTGAAAAAACAAACAACAGAGGAATTGTCCATGTTATGCGCTTCTAATGTTATAATTAGGAACATGTCCTTGCTTTATCTTTTGAGTTAGATGGATGCTTTACATCTGTAGAGGCAATCCAATGCCTTTCAAACAACAATTGTTTCAAACAATATAAAGACGAGGTTCAAGTTATTCTACACCGATCAGAGGTCAATATTTTGAACTGTATGAAGTGTCTGCCTCAGTTCATGAGGGCCTGCCTCATTAAGAAATGTACTGAAATACACAAATACATGAAATCACATACAATGCAGTGTATGTGAAATAGATCAAATAGATAATAACAGTTGCATAAAGGCACTAATTATCACAATCATTCTGAAGGTTGCTGGTGATTTACAAAAAACAAGATGGTATTTGACAAAAGACAACTACAGTACATTTTACAAGATTTCAGATAAGCATAGCAATAAGCATTAATGAATCCTCTACAGTTTTGTTTTTGTCTAGTGCATAGCCTTACCAAATGCAGATGGCGCTGGAAAAAGGGCTTACTGTGTATAACATTGACACATTGGATCAAATGAGTCAAATGTCACAGAAAACATACTTGCCCATTTATAACATGATTTTTTTGTATAGTGTCATTGTTATTTTGTTCTGTTGGTTATGGGAAACATGAGCTCTGATTTGTGAGTACACAACTGGCTTATTTTCCTCCACTACACAAGAAAAAAAAAGGATGAGATTGACAGGATTCCTAAAAGCAGATCTATCTCTCACAATAGAGGTTTTGTACGTCTGAGACAGAAAAGTGTGCATTTGTGAATATACATTCGTGGATGTTCTTTTTATTTATTATTATTTTTTTTTTACTTAACAAAACTTGACTGCAAACACCTGAAAGCAACATATCCAATAATACATCAGAGGAGGCTCCACTAAGAGTCAATGGCAGTTGGCCATTTCTGCATTTCTAGCCCTTTTCAACCAAGGCTCTAGGATGTTGACTTCATATTGCCCTTGTTTGTTTATTTGCATAACAGTTGCCCTTCTTCCAACATGGACGTGCCAAACAGCCTTCCTTTTTTAATTCACATTACAGCACTACTATTCCCTGTAGTGAGTCATCATTACCATCAACACTGGTTAAATGCATTAGATGAACCTCTTTGGACTACTCCCACTAATTATTGGTGGCATTCTGTCCTCGTCGCCCAAAGAATGAAGCTTGTAAAGGACTGTTTCAATTGTAGAAATATGGAAAACAAAGCAATGTTTTGGCAATTTTTGTAGAATGTGATTTCAAGTAAAGTTAAGCAAATATATATATTATTTTTTTCTAATTCGGTGCTTCACTCCATGTTTTATTTTTACTTGTATGCTATCAGTAAAGCTGCATATGTAAAAGTACCCCGCATTATAGGGTTACTCAATAGTCTAGGTAATAATCAAAGATGGTTGAATAATTGGTTTAATTAATTATTAAGAGTTGACAGTTGTTCGAAATCTGCCACTCCCTAGCTTCCCCGCTCGCACATCTCCTGAAAGGGGGAGAGAGGACGGGGCTGTTTGGTGAATCATAATCTCATCAATAATGAAGCAGAGCCGACATCTGAGGGAGCTGCCACCCTCCCCGTCTTTTGTTGTCGAATGAGAGCTCTTCCCAGTTAGCAGTCTACCTCTGACCTCATTTTTGTGTTTTCTCTGTTTAATTTGTTGAACATTATCTTCCTTCAAAGCGTTGAGGAAATGGATGTCCTTATCCTACTGATAATTTTCTGCTGTTTTGTGCTCTGCCTTTACGTTTGAAGCTCACGGTACATTGGGAAGCAATATAAAATTTGTTATTAAAAGCCTGTCATTATTATTATATACATACTGTAGCTCTGTTTTGCTCTATCAAAAATATTCCCTTTTTATTTATTTTATGTCAGTGTTTCCTTTTTCCAGCCTTATTATTTTAAGTTGAAGTGTACCTTTTTGAAGAAAAAAAGGTGAATTAATGTCAACATTGGTCACCTTTTCATTCCAAATTGCCATGACAAAGGCACACTTGATTAGGTTTTCATTCCAGTGCACAAGCACTCCTACTAATTCTGCAAGCCTTAACAGGGCCCATTCAAAGACCCTGCCACTGCACAAAGGAAGAAATACATTATCCTCCCAGTATCTGGGTCAAATAAGATCAATTGCTCTTGTACAAAGTATCAGCACGTCAACTGTCCTTTGGCCGCCAGTCAAGAAATGGAGTGAGTACAGTGCTAGTGAGCACCATATGGAGTAGACGTGTTTTTTCCAGGGTTCCTCTCCATTCTCGCAATAATTTGGTCATTTACTTAATATTCAGTTTAATTTGCCAGTTTTACCTTGTAATTTCCCACGTCTAATAGCCTCAGGATTATAAAACTGAAAGCCGAAAAGGGGAAGAAGCAGGAGGAAACCTGGAGGGGGGTGATTGGGAGCAACGGCTTGCCCGATCTGAAGTGTACTGGTACCAGAACACCTTAGGCCAAAAATCGATGATCGATTTTGTGGTTGTTTCATCAGATCTGCAGCCGTATGTCTTGGACACTCGGGTGAAGAGAGGAGCAGAGCTGTCAACTGATCACCACCTGGTGGTGAGTTGGATCAGATGGCGGGGGAGACTACCAGACAGACCTGGCAAACACAAACGTGGAGTGAGGGTGAACTGAGAACGCCTGGTGGAGGCCTCTGTGGGGTTTTCAACTCCCACCTCCGGAAGAATTTCTCGTGCATCTCGGGGGAGGTTGGGGACATAGAATCCGAGTGGGCCATGTTCAAAGCCTCCATTGTGGAGGCGGCTGCTAGGAGTTGTGGCCAGAAGGCCGTTGGTGTCTGTTGCGGCGGCAACCTAAAGACCCGCTGGTGGACACCAGCGGTGAATGAAGCTGTAAAGCTGAAGAAGGTGACTCTTCGGGCCTGGTTGGACAGAGGGTCTCCAGAAGCAGCAGACAGGTACTGGGAGGCCAGAAGGGCTGCCGCTGCAGCAGTCGCTGAAGCAAAAACTGGGGTGTGGGAGGAGTTCAGTGAGGCCATGGAGAAGGACTCAAGGAAGTTCTGGCAAACCGTTCGACGACTCAGGAAGGGAAAGCAGGGCTTGGCTCAGTGTTCAGCAGGGGAGGAGAACTGCTGACCCGAACTGGGGATTGTCGAACCTCAGATTCAGGAGGAGCAATGCGGGTTTCGTCCTGGAGAGCTGTGTTCATATTATCGGCACCAAGTCGTTTTCGGTTGGTGTTGGACTCCGCCAAGGTTGCCCCTTGTCACCGATTCTGTTCTTGGTATTTATGGACAGGATCTCAAGGTGCAGCCGAGGGGAGGAGAGTGTCCGGTTTGGGTACCTCAGAATTGCGTCTGTGCTTTTTGCAGATGATGTGGTTCTGTTGGCTTCATCAGACCTCCAGCACGCACTGGGGCGGTTTGCAGCCGAGTGTGACGCGGTCTGGATGAGAGTCAGCACCTCCAAGTCTGAGGCCATGGTTCTCTGCCGGAAAACGGTGGATTGCTCTCTCTGGGTTGGGAGTGAGTTGCTGCCCCAAGCGAAAAAGTTTAATTACCTTGGGATCTTGTTCACAAGTGAGAGTAGAATGGAGTGTGAGATGGACAGGCGGGCGTTGTACCAGACCAGTGTGGTAAAGAGGGAGCTGAGCCATAAGGCAAAACTTGTGATTTACCAGTCTGTCTTCCAACACTCACCTATGGGCATTAGCTTTGGGTAATGACCGAAAGAACGATATTGCTGATACAAGCAGCTGAAATGAGTTTCCTCCGTAGGGTGGCTGGGCTCAGCCTTAGAGATAGGGTGATGAGCTCAGACATCCGAAGGGAGCTTGGAGTAAAGCCGCTGCTCCTTCTCGTCAAAAGGAGCCAGTTGAGGTGGTTCAGGCATCTGCTTGGGATGCCTCCTGGATGCCTCCCCTTGGAGGTTTTTCGGGCATGTCCAACTGGTAGGAGACCCCGGGGTATGCCCAAAAGTCGCTGGAAGGATTATATATCTCTTCTGGCCTGGGAACGCCTCATGGTTGGATGGATGTTCCTACATGGTTTAGTTGTTCCTATATGGTTTAGTTGTTAGGTTGTTCCTATATTAGATTCGATTCAACTTGGTTGTTCCTATATGGATTAGTTGTTCTTATATGGTCCAGTAACCCCTAATTGAGTAATATGGGGCTTACGCTTTCACTTTTGTTTGGGAAAATGGGATGGGGGGAGGGGGGTCACATTCTTAATGGTCTCTTTTATGTTCTACTTGCCTTTGCAAGGTGGTGGCATTACTTTTACTAGCTGAACTGTGTGTGGATCAGGACTCTCATTTAAAACCCCTGCCTGCTGATGTCATACATTTACAAGAAACACACATTAGACCTACAAAAGCAAAGTTGCTTAGATGTAGCTGGGCCAACCAGATTTTTCAGTACCCCCAGGAGTGGGGGGACTGACCCCTTCTTCCGTAAGATATTTAATTTACTGCCCAATCTCTCTGATACACATGTGATTATAGGTGGCAATTTCAACTGTGTGGTTGATAATCGCTTGTACAGGTCAGCTCAAACAAGTCAATCGCCTACCTCCTCCACGATGACTTAATGACTTCCACAAATCTAGTTGATATCTAGTTGATATACTGGGACATGTTTTTTTCCCAACAAATGTACAAGTCCTTTTCACGAATAGATTATTTTTTACTTCTAAATTAACACCAAATGTGGTTGCTTCAAAATATCTTAATTTCTGACCATTCTCCAACTTCATTGGTTCTTGATGTTCATGGGAAGCAGCAGTGTAACAAGCACCTTCACCCATCACTGCTCTCTGACTCATCATTCTGTCAATTCATATCTACTAAGATTTCAGAATTCCTGGAAAGTAATGACAAGTTGGAGGTCACAGTTTCCACTTCATGGGGAACTTTTAAAGTTGTGATTAGGGGCCATATCATCTCTTTTGAATCTTCGCTGAAAAAGGAAAGGTGAAAACGCCACTTAGACATCAAAGCTGACCTATCACAATTATCACAAATGGAACTTATAGAACTTCCTCCAGCATCTCCACTCCACCATCTGGCCAGGTGAGTGACCAACTGTTTAAGATACAGATAAAATGAATTATAAATTAAATTACTGGCCTCAGCGGCCTGACAGCTAAGAGGATTTCATGTATAGCAAGTAGAGCCATACATGAAATCAGATCAAAATCCGGGCAAATTGTTATTGATCCTAAAGGTATAAATGATTGCTTTACAGAATATTATGAGCACTTGTACAAAAAGCAAAAGGGGACATTTCTAATTGTCTGGGGCGTTCACCCATTCATTTGAAATTTGGAAATTCCCCTGCACATTAGATTCCCCTGTTTCATTATTGCTGAAAGAAGACTTGAGCCTTTGTCTTTTTGTCCTTTTTGCATTATTAAACGCAGACATGGAAATATTTACAAAGTTGTTAGCAAACAGGTTAAATAAATATATTTCATCCATCATCCATGCTGATCAAACTGGCTTTATCCCCAATAAGTTTTAAATGTTTAACATTAGAAGACTAATGAACATAATGTACCATAACTATGGGAGGGGTTCTAGGGTGGCTGCACTTTGCCTAGTCGTGGAGAAAGCATATGATCAGGTGGAAAGGACCAATATGGTGAGGGTATTCGAGGAATTTGGGTTTGGTAGCCAATTTGTCTCGTGGATCTCTACTTTGTATGCTCATCCGTCTTCCTCCATCGTCACAAACTAAGAAAGATCAGCACCGTTCTCATTACACCGCAGGACACGGCAGGGCTGTCTCCTCAGCCCGTTGTTCTTTGCAGTCGCTATTGAGCCCCTCGCCATTATCATTAGGCATCACCTTCTATTGAGCCTATCCGATTGGGGAATGTGGATCAGCACATTTCCCTGTAGGCGGATAACATTGTAATCTTCCTATCACAGCCCGAGCAGTCTGTTCCCATTATGCTAGATATTACAATGTAGTTTGATCAAGTTTCAGGATATACAATTCATTGGCAGAAGAGTCAATTTCTGTCACTGGGTGCTGATCTTAACACTGACTTCCTGCATAATCTCCCTTTCAAAACCACAGATAAACTGAAGTATTTTGAAGTAGTTCTGCCAAAAGACCAAAAACTGAAGGGGGACATTGAAAAGTGGAGGACTCTTCCTCTTTCTATGATGGGGCCGTATAAATGCCATCAAAATGCTCTCTTGTTTGAACCTCTTTCAAAATCTACCCATTTGGGTTTTTTAAATGTCCTTTTTCAAATCATTACTCAATAGTTATGCCTTTTATCTGGGGCTTTAACCCATTGAAACCGGGAAACACATTTGTGTGTATATCCCTTTCAGGACGGGATACGCACCCATGCGTATGTGCTTAAGGACGGGATACACGTTTGTGTGTATTTCAGCTAATTTTCAAGGCATGTGACTAATGATATGCGCTAGGGCTGTCAATTTTCCTGAGAATACGGGTCGAATGCGACTACACGGAAATGAACAATAGTCGAACGATAGTCGACGATTTAGGCGTACATATTATATTACGCAAGAACGCTTAATTACCAGGTGCGAGTGTTTTATCCACTAGAGGGAAATAACCGATAGAAAACCATAGCGCTGTGCTTTTGTTATGGCAAAATCCTATACTGTAGAAGTCGCGTGTTTGACCATAATCAAAGAAAGCGGACAAAATAAATGCCGTCTCTCAAGATGAAATATATATTTATTATATCTGCGTCCGACTGCAGCATATACAAATTACGTGAAAAATGGAGAATTTGACTAAATATAGCTTACACCAACGATGGCAAAATACAATGTAATATATACATTGGAACTAGCGATCTACATGCGCATACAATTTCACATATCGCACATATACCAATTAATTGCATAAATTGAAAAGCAACAATAACCGGAAATAATGTCGAAAAATAAATTAATGTATAAATTAGGCATCGCCAAGGAATATCTGTATAGATTGTTTGCCAAGAACACTAGTCTATCCACATTCTCTAGTCCATCTATTTTATACTTTATTCGTTGTGGCAGCTTGGCGAGCAGCAGGCAAGCTTTTGTTGAAGACGGAGAGAAATAGTTTGTCATTCTCGCCTGTTTAGCTGCTGGCTCCACCGCTGACGCTAGAGCTGCAAACTGCACCGGATGTTTGAACGTGGACCCGCATATTATTTGTAGTGAGTGATATTTAAATTCCTCTTTGCAAATTCTACAGACAATGTCTTTCTGTAGAATGTTGCCTTTAACAGAATGGAATTCAAATTCACTTTCCAAACATCACTTCTTAAATGTTGAGTAATAATTGTCTGCTGCTCATTTTCGTCCGCCATGATTTGATGTGTGTCACAATATTTGCGATCGACTGACGGTTTGGCAGCCGACCTGTTCATAATTTTTACATAGTCGACCTATATTCGACTTTTGAATTTCGACCTGACAACCC
>OMPB01057054.1:0-10681 GCA_900312615.1 Stylephorus chordatus | reverse complement strand
CCCATCAATTCTTCTTCCAAGGCTGAAATGGGGAGATAGCAGAGGAAGAGGTGAGGATGAGGTGAAAAGGGAGAAAGGGGGTATGTGTGTGTGTGAGTGTGTGTTTGTGTAAAAGGGCAAGAGAGTGTGCCTGGATGGAATAACTGGTAATGGTCCGACGTCACACGGTGCATTAGACAACAAAGTAAAGGTCATAAAAGGAGAGTTTATTTTCCAAGACAAGAGGAAATGAGATTAGTAGGGAGGTGTCACTGGCCTGTGTGTGTGCGTGCATGCGTGCGTGCATGTGTGTGTTTGTCAAAGGGGATTTAAAACAATAACAGGGTACAAACAACTTATGTAAACTAAGATTGAAGCATATCTAATATACACACAACATAAACAATAATAAAAAAATAATATGGCAAATAGAAACAAAAAAAAGTGTTTTTTTTCACAAACGATTCCTGGAAAGCCAATCAAAAATATTGATCATTTTTAAAGGTCTGTTTTCCAACAACTTCCATCCTAGATATGTTATCTATACTGAACAAAACATCTGAAAAACATCAACAGTACGTATGTTACCACTACAATATGCAGACGTGACCTAGAGAATTCAGAACACGTTCATCGCTGAAAAGTGTAGGCGACACTAGTTATGTGGATAAACCCCAGAAGAGAAAGGTGATATGGCAACCGAAGCACGCAGGTCACGTGATCTTCAGGAAGCACTTGAGGAGAAATCTCTATGAAAGAGAGAGAGCGAGAGCGAGAGAGAGAGAGAAAGAGTTATAGTTCACAAGCACGGGTGAAATGGCGTGTCACCCCAGCTTTGGAAGAGGCACCCCCGACAGTGCATGCGCCAAATGTTTGAGAAGCACTGCCTTCTCCAGTGTGTCATGCCAGGGTGAAATATATTTGTCTGCACACTACTGATCTTTGCAACCCTGGGGCCAAAGTTCACCTGCATGTCATTAGCATTCTTTTCTTTTCTCTTCATTGTTGGAGACAGACTGAAGTGCAGATATGGAGAGATCACAAAACAGCAGATAGCAGGACAATTAAACTCTTACATTTGTGGGAGGTATGGCCAAGAGTGTGTGTGTGTGTGCGTGCGTGCGTGCACCCACATGTGTGTGCGTGCGTGCGTGCATGTGTGTGTGTGTGTGTGTGTGTGTGTGTGTGTGTGTGTGCGTGCGTGCATGTGTGCGTACAGTATGTGCGTGTATGTGTGTGTGTATTTGCGTGCTGGGTGCGTGTTTGTGTGTATGCCCACGTGTGTGGATGGGTGCATGTTTGTGTGTGTGTGTCTATGTGTATGTGTATATAGCCCCATCGATGCAACAGCAGACACTCTGCTTCATTTCAGGTTCTCCCAGCCTGATATAAGATCCCTGGAACCTGAAACAATCTATGGGTAACTGAAGATGCTGAGCTACTTGACAGATTGCATGTGAGGCAAGTTGCATGTTAGTTACATCTTGTCCAAGCACAAAGTGTTTGTCTTGGGGCCTACAATCAGAGACAAAACCACAAGAGTGAGAGAGGGAGAGAGAGAGAGAGAGAGAGAGAGAGAGAGAGAGAGAACTGCAACTACAGTGATGACAAAACAACAGCGTTCAAAAATGTATTTTGACATTTCCTTTAAACATGATTCTGGATTAGCCGGACGCCGCTGAGAGAAAGACAAGCACTCTTCTTTCACTGGATTTCATGATAGGTTGTTTTATAGAACCATGTGGCCATATTAATTCAAAATTATATTATTAGAGAATAAAAACACATATTTCACATTACATGATTGAATACATCAGGATTGTAGATGTAGAGTGTAAAACCAGTGATGAATTAAGTAAAAATCTATTTGTGTATTTAAGTCAAAAACATCTTTGCTTGTAATCTGTAAAGGACAAATCTGTAAAGGACAGATAGATAGATAAATACTTTATTATCCCGAAGGAAATTCAGGTAATCGGCTGCCCAGTAACATACACACAAGAGACGAGACCATAAAAGTGCAAATCAGTGCAATGAATACAGATAATACAATAACAGTAATACTAATAATACTACTACTACTACTACTACTACTACTACTACTAATAATAATAATAATAATAATAATAATAATAATAGTAATAGTAATATTGGTGATATGTGAGGCAAAATTAAATAACATTAAATCATATTATTAATTATAATGTTTAGAAATACGAGTTGGAGGTGGTTTGGATTTAGGTTGTGGGGGGAGGGGGAACTACGTCAATAGCGCGCGACGGGATTTTTTTTGCATTAGGGGGAAAAAAAACAAGAAAGGAAGGAAATGTCTGGAAGGATGTTGTGGACATACCTGTGGAATTGCCACCATGCCTTGACCACTTCGCTAATGTTATCAACAGTAAGTGTTTTTGTTTTCAAATCCAAATGCTGTAGAATGTTTCGTTATGGTGATATTTTGATAAAAAGCATTTATGAAAGTGGTATTAAAAGTCATGCGCTAATCGCTATGGCAGATACGCGAAATCACATACGTGTTTTACTATTAGCAAGGAACACAGCTAGCTTTTAAGTGAAAACAATTGGAACAATTTTGTAATGATTTACCGAATGTAATTACAAATAAATGTATTCGCCAACTTACAGCCAAATTCAATACCAATAGCCGTCGTAGACGTAGGACACATCCAAGATGGTAAAGCAAGCCAGGCCCGTTCTTTTAAATGTGAGATTCCGTTGATTGCATTATCATTTTTATATATTTTTTTTTTCCTAAAATTTGTTGGATAGTAAGCATTTTCGACGTTTGCGCGTCACACTCGCGCCTCAATTTACGAAGTTTGCTAAAACGAGTATGTAAAATTTGTTTTAACTTTTGTCAGTGCTTTAATATAAAACTAAAATCATGGATCATCTGCTAATTTCCCTTATATATTGTCGAACGTGGCGGAGGGACCTTCATGACGGAAAGTGTAGTCCTATAATATCAAAGCAAATCGAACTGCTTATATTTCCTTTCATTGTGTTTACATTTTAATTCTAAACGTTTTTACTGCAACTGAAATAATTGGTGAGCCATTATGTATTCTATTGAAAAGTATATGGAAGCTTTTCTGGGGAATTAATGTAACCGTTTATAAACTAGCGGTAAAGAAGTGTCCCTACAATTTATGGTGTTAATTAAAGGTGGAGTAGGCAAGTTTTGGGCGCGAACAGAATCTGGGCGTAAGAACATTTTGAATGTCTATAGTGGCGAAAAACACCCCCCCTCCTCTTCGATTTGACGTTGCTGTGCCCAGTCTGCCTCTTGGGGACACGCACCACCATTTTGATAGTTACCTGCCTAGTGCCTAGGTTACCTGCCTATAAAAATCCTGGCTGAGAGCTGCCCTCATTGGATGTTGGCTACCGGGAATCTGGGAATTTTTCCCAGAGTAGTTGGTTTATTGCTAGCTGTCGAAATGTGAAGAGAATTTCACCAAATATTACCAAAAAACACTTGCCTACCCCACCTTTAACATATATAAAAGTTCCTTTTTAAATAATATGCAAACATAAGAAGTGATTAAATGCTTAAATCATTAGTATCTTAACTATACATATTTGGTACAAGATTGGATTACAATTATACATCATGCTGAATTTGTGTTCTATTCTTACCAATGCTGAATATGTAGAATATGAATAGTGGAAATGCCATACTTGATATGTTTTTACAATGTATGGTTGAATTGAAAGCTGAGTTAAGTGTTGTTTTCTGAATTACAGGCCTCACAATAGATGGGTCTGAAGGACAACTTGGCATAATCTGTGCCCTCATCTGATTGAGCAGTCATCATGGCTTCTGACCAATCCATCCTGTTCTAGATGATGTAGCCATGGCCTCTTGCAAGGTAGAAGAGCTGGAAAGTGAGCCAAATCATTTGGCTTTGACCTGCGAGCAGCTGTCCCTAAGTAGCCCAAATGACATCATGGAAGATCATCAATCGGATACAAACACTTTTCCCAAACCCCAGACACCGGGGAAATTACGGAGGACGGCCCTTCGATTTTTTGGTGTACGTAAAAGCATTTGCCTTTTACCTGCATTATTTGGAGGGAGAATTAAAAATCAAAACAAGTGTGTGAAGAAAGGCATTGGGAAAAGCAAAACTCTTGATGGACTTAGCAAGGCAATCTGCGACGACAGTCTAGGAAGCGAGGACACTTTCACAGAAAACTTAGTGCATCTCAGCCAGAAAGAGGCTGCTCAAAAAAACCATAACGGTTCCCGCAGTGAATACAGTTACCCAGCTGCTGAGCAGAAATCACTGTCCCTTCCTCGTCAAAAAAGGGGCTTGAGGGGTCTGTTTCATAGCATTAGACTTCATCGAACCCAGAGAAATGCTGAAGTGGAGAATAACGAAATGATGCCATTGTCCACTTCTCTTTTTCTGAAAGAGGTGCCTGATGTCCAGGACGATGCAAATAAAAATGAGTGCCTTGGTGGTTCGTCTCCACCTGACGTGCCTGACTGTGTGAATATCACAAGTGATGTTACCCCTGAATGTAATGATGTGGATGCAATGCCATCAGCGGACAGCTTTGTGAAACAAGGAAGCCTTAAGTCTTTGTTTGCCGATCAGATACCCGAGAATGAAAATGAGATGACGGCAGAGGTTTCTAGGGAATACCATAACTGTTCCATAATTCACAGTGAGTCTTGTCCACAACTTCAAATGACCCCGGAGCCTGAAACAATATGCCAGCAGCTACCCACTGGCTCATCGGATCAGCTCAACTTGAATTTTGAAGACGTGGAGTCGCTGAAGAGCTTTGATTCTCTTACAGGCTGCGGAGACATCATTGCCGATCAGGATGATGACAGTATTGCAGAGAGTACCGTCTCTGGAGAAAGGAGCAGGATTGCAGGGAAAAGGTCTTCGTGTTGTCTTACGTACCAAGGTGGGGGTGAGGAAATGGCTTCCCCCGATGATCTGGAAGCAGATGGTCTCCGTGACCTCTGGGCAGATCAAGCTGAAGAAGACATCTTCTGTTCTGGCAATGAAGATTTAACACCTGATCTGACGAGCCCTCACCGGGTGGATTTTGTAACCAGTCAATGTGCACAGCAGGCAAGCAAGACAGACACTTCTACCTTGACCCCTGACGCATTGACCCCTCAAAGTGAGCACCAAGAATCTGTTCCGAATAGTGATGAAGGCTACTATGATTCCACCACCCCAGGACCAGATGAAGGACTGGAGAAGCTTGACCGAATAAGACAGGAAGACAGATTACCAAGAGATAGTTACAGCGGAGATGCCCTCTATGAACTTTTTGCACCAGATGATAGTCTTATTAGTCCACGCTATGAGAACCGATCTAAGCTTCCAGATTCCGAGTCATGTGGGTATATAGTTGGGTCCGAAGATTTGGCTGATTCTGCCTTTGCTCCCGAAATAAACCCTTTACAAATGGGATCCAGACTATATGAGGATCCAGACTTTCCGAGTGTGTTTGAAGCAGGATTGTGCAACAAATCCACAGAATCGGCTCCATTTACCAAAAGCATTCCCGGAAAGGGCTCAAAAGAAAATGCCAATTTGAATTCAAAAGCCCAAGCATTTTTTAATTACAACAGAATCAACCTTGAGGCATCCCATGAAAATGGCAACATACTTGACCCAAAGGAAAAAAGAATTACAACGAATAACATGTTTGAAGGCGTGTCCGATCACAATTTTAAGAGTTTTTCTCAAACATTTTGTGAGGCAAAAGAAGATTCTGAGGGAAAAAAGTCATTATACGATAAGTCATGTTCATCCACTCATAATCATGTAGACGATGGGCAAACTGTTTGCTTTTCACAAGCACTTGTGGACTACACAAAACATTCTCGGTTTTTACGTAACTCGTATGACAACATGGATGGCTTGGACGCAAACTCTTCCTTTGCACCCAATATGCAGGCGTTACCGACTATTGTCACGTTTGATGTAATGGACATGCATAATGAGGGTGAATATGAAGATCAAATTCATGTGGAAATGGAGGACGTCTCATCACCCTATGAAGACTTTCAAGAAAGCTACCTGCAGAAAGAGGCTTTTGCTGAATGTGACTACCAAATGTATGAACACAATCTCTTCAGTAATGCGTTGGCAATCGCAAGTCTGCCACGCCACCTTGGCCTTACAAAAGGAAACCCATCCATGTCTGGTCCGTTGACCTTGGACCGAAGAAGTAGATCACTGGACAGAGAGGGCCTGGAGTTTAGTATTTCTGAGAGGTATCATGGGAGTGGGGCTGCATACCCTCAATCAGAAAAGGACTGTCATGATAAAAAGAATGTACACGTGTCTGCGTTTGAAGTTGCTGAAGGCTGCAACAGCTTCAAGTCCTTACCATGGCCTGCGAAGCCTTTTGACCACTCTCCGACAGAGGTCAAAAGTGAAAAAGGGCCCACACTCTGTCATGTTCAAGTAAAACAAACATTTTCATCCAACACCGAGTATCCTGGGAGCACATCTCTACAGCTCCCTTCAAGTGTGTCAGAGAGAGAGGCCTGTGATTGTATTTCACAGAATACAGAGCTTTGTAATAGACAATCTGGCTTTCCTTATAGCGCCGTTGGTTTTTCTGAAATTGTGGAGACCAATTTAATAAAAATGGTTTCTACGTCAGACGATGCGGATGGCCAAACATTTTATGAACCTGTCTTTAACTTACAATCATGTAGTCAGTTTGGTAAAAACACGCACACGACTGGCGGCCAAGGAAGGCCTCGTTCTGGCCGCCAGTTGAACACAGATGCTGCTATGGGGGAAAAGGAGTTTCTCAGCCCTGAAGCCCTGGGATACAACATGTCCCGCAGCCTGCACCAAACTCCCTGAGGAATCTCGTACTGAGAAGCAGCTGAACATGTGTGTGCCAGTAATGAGTGTCTTGTATGTTTTCAGAACTGATTGTTACTGTATTTGCAATTGCACACATTTCTTTGGTTTTAAGAGTGTAATCTGTCATTGCATCTCTAAATCATTGTGATATTATGCCTCGGTTACATCATGCTACATTAGGCAAAACATGACTTTGCAAGCTTGACTTAGTTTGAAATAATCAAATGTTTTATATTCTCTGTTTAAGTTGTTTGCTTTCTCATAGATTGCGCCTTTTTAATATAGCAAGTAAATATGTATTTTAATTGAAAAGTTTCCATTTTTGAATTATTAAACAAGTGAAGCTGCAGTTAAACATGTATGACATAACGTAGCCTAAATATCCAGCTTTCCACGGTAGTTTCACGCCGTGTCCTCCTTCTATTGCACAGTCAAAACCAGGTGGGGGAAGGTCTTGCCGTGCCAGTTGCGTCTTAACCACAGTAACGGTTCATTAAAGCTGTAAGTGCAGCTGTAAGTGCAGCTGTAAGCTTGTCTTCAGCCACATATTGGTGCCTGTGTTTCTTTTGGTGTTCAGAAGGATTTCTGGCCTCTTTTTTTCATGCCAAATAGGATTTCAGATGAATAGCTGGAGCTTAGCATCTTTCTTCCTTAATAATAAGACACAATGTCTGTAATAATTGTTACTAGAAATGCTCTATTCCCTAGTTGTTTTTTAATCCATATAAATGCACTATAGTTTGTGGCTAGTTTTGCTGTATGTTTTGCTGCTGTAGCAGCTAAATCATCTCGTCAATCTTTCATCTTGCCTGCAACTGAAAAGATTTGTATATCCAACAGTTTTCTTCTAGATAAATAGAATAGAATTATGTATTTGGCCAATGCCACATGTTTTTGGTACAAACTGTTTTATCAACAGTATGTTACTGAATGCAATGTTATTCCAGGGTTAAACCCATATTCTACCAGTTATTGGTGGACTTATAATGAGCAAGGACTTAGTGCATCTTTTTTTGTAGTAATTGTCATATAATTTGTATTTATACTTCTTAGCTCTTTGTATTTTCAACAATGTATTTTGAATTGTGTGTGTGTGTGTTAAATATATTTTTTTGAAATTGATTCAATTTTTTCATTGACTAGTTCTATGTTCTATCAATGTTATTGTAAGGTAATTAGACAAATGATGCCATTTGTCTAATCTTGACCAAAAAGGCAGTGCACCATTTGCATGAATGGTACTGTCCTGCCAATATGTTATCTTTGTCATTGACCAATTGGACATGTCATCACTTACAGTACTAAACTCACTTGCACAATATTAACTTAATAACCGTTGTTTGTAGTGAAAATGGCCATACAAAGCCCCAATCTGAGATCCTTTAGTTTGTTTATATCCATGTAGGGTTTACTAAATTGATTCAAGGCTTCCGTTGGTTGGACCCTTGTCGGAGGCTGTGCAAGAAAGATAGATATTGGCTTTTTTGATCCTCAGAGGAAAATCCCTTTGTTATTTCCCCATACAGGGACTCATGAAGTTACCTTGAGCTGAGATACTTGCCCAGAGCCACATGTAGCTTACAAAGTGACAGGCTATTTGAGAGTTTCCATGTGACAGGAACCATATACCACAAGTCACACTTGCTTTAAGGGACCTATTCTTGGTCCACAGTTGAGTGATTCATCCCCAGTGTGTGGATGAGCTAATTGTTCCATTTAGGCAGATGTACAAGTTATTTCAGTACATTCCAAGGAATCTTGTTAAGTATGACATTGCAACGGTTTGTCTTAAAAAAAAATAATAATAATTATCCATGCATCCCTTTTACAATTAATGGCATTGTGTACAAAGTAGGCCTGCCAAATGAATGCTGGATCTTCTTGTCTGAAGGGATCTTCATGTTATGGGGACTGTTCCAGAACAAACGGTACCTCTGGTAAAGGCTGCTAAATCCAGTTTCTCTCAAAATTCCAGTTTTCTCTTTAATGAGAATTAAAAGTATGGGGTGAAATGATCTGTACAACCTTCAAGCACCAAACACGTCATGTCATTACAAGGAGTCTAACTCATTTAGGGTAAGATTAAGATATAACAAAGTAATTTATGCAATAATTTAACTTGAGGTAAGTAGTAAGGTAGGTTTTAACACCTACTTTCCTTGTCTTCGACTTAAATAAATAAATCAAATCATATAAAGGTTGACTACGGGCTTAATGTGCAAGTCCGTTGGTATCATTGGCTTTGGTATTTCCCAGTGAAACGGAAGGTAGATCATCTAAATTCCGTAGTTTGACGTATTTCATTTCAACTCGAAAGGCACTGAGGTTACCCTCATTTGCAGTGACGTCGAGCTTACAGTATAAAAACAACATAAGTCACAAACAAGACAGAGAAAACAAACAATCTAAAAAAAATGTTACAAAATTATATACAATGGTTTGTAATCATAATTTTAAAGTCAACATATCAAGGAAGAATTTCAATTTTAAGAGTATGTTGGAGGGCATTCCAAGAGTGAGGGGCATTATAGGAAAAAATATTTACCGAGATCAGAGCATGCTCGGGGGACTAGCATAGACTGTATGGGGACTAGTCATTTGACCTAGTCAAGTAGGTACCATGGTTCCACATCAACATTGTTGTAATATAAGGAGGTAATTGTCCTATAACAGCTTTGAAAATAAATAGATACCAGTGCTTGTTGTGCCTCTCGGAGAGAGAGAGAAGGCCAACCAACCATATTATATAGAACATGGTGAGTATCAAATTTAACACCAGTGATGAATCTAAGGGCTGATCAGTGGCTTAAAGGTCCCATTTCATGCAAATAGCTACTTTCATGGCTTTCTTCATTCTAGATGAGGTCTAGGGCTTATATAGAAGCTGTCCAATGCATGAAAATGGAGAAAAAAAGAAAAAAAAAAAGGACAAATGCACACGGGCTGGATTTAGAAATTTGTCCGTTTTACAGCTCGTCTGTACTTCCGTGTATAGGTGATGTCACCCATGCATTGCGGAGTCTCAAGAACGGCCTCCTGCCCTCACCGTCATACCCACTATTTTCGAGCGAAGAGTGAGCGAAGAGAAGTAAGTCTTACATTTGCTGAGTTGCAAGGACAATGTCGAGGAGACGCTGCAAAGTAGAAAGATGTCAGGGAAAAACACCAATGTTCTATCTTCCCAAAGATATTAATATAAGAAATCACTGGCTTGTGTTTATTTATTCTAAAATCCCAGAGGATTTGAGCAAGGAAGTTATTGTGTGTGCAGCTTATTTCACCGCAGACTGCTTCGTCAACATAGCTCAATACAATGCAGGTTTTAGCAAAAAGCTGGTGATAAAAAATTCTGCGGTACCCACATTGCTCGGCCCGACTTCAGATCCACAACCGGTAAGTAAATGAATAATAATAACCAGTCTGTAACATTATATATTATGTTTCATTCATACGGTAAGCATTATAGTATTGCCTTCGTCAGATTTGCTGATTAATAGCAAATGTAAGTGTTGTGAAAAAGCTTACAAAGGATAAAGAAACGTCAATGACTCTGTTTTTGAGAAAGCAAAACATTTATCAAATAGTTGAATTGGGTCGCATAATGACAAGGCCCGTGTCTACCAAAACAGCTGGTCCTGTTTTGCCGTTGTTTTCATTGTGTTCTGAGGTGAGCTCTGCTCTGTCGAGAAATTCGGTCGAAGGAGGGCTATCCAAACGTAAATAGCCTACTACAGAAACAAGTTTATTATGTTTACAAAAAAAACTCGACGGGACATTAGACTGACAGCATGTAAACTCAACTTTATAGGTAAGAAAGCGCTTAT
>OMPB01057018.1:0-15641 GCA_900312615.1 Stylephorus chordatus | reverse complement strand
TATAATCTTAGGTGAAGCCGTTTAGCTTCCGACCTGCTGGCCCATCCTTCTCGCTGAAATTATTTTAGTGAATGAAGGTGTGTGTGTGTGTGTGGGTGTGTGTGTATTTGTGTGTGTGTGTGTGTGTGTGTGTGTTGGGCACCCTGATGTCATAGTGGTCCTTGAGACCATCCTCTACATGCTCCAGGAACAGCAGCAGGTCCAGAGCATCCAGACTGCCGTCCAGCAGGGTGTACATGACCTCAAACGCCACCTTACGCACATCCAGACCCTCGTCCACCGTGTGTTTGAAGGGCCCCATCTCCACCTGACACACACACACAAGCTTACTTGCCATCTTACCCTTTACTTTACTTTACTTTTAGGGTACCCGTAGTCAGACGAGAAGAAGGAGACCAATTTCATCCCGATAGTCCATGTCGAACGGCGGCCACAGCCAGCAGTACTGTTTACAGCCTAGCCACATTAGCATTTTGAATGACTGCAGATATGTAACAGGTTTCACTCGTGTATTTATGACGATTGAAAATAAAAAAATTTAAACGAAATCTTGGTTGTTTTAGAGGCTGTTTTCCCCTCTGCCAGAGAAAGGAAGTACTCATACAGGCCTGGAGGACTACTACGTACCGGTACTTCCACTAAAACAACCAAGATTTAGTTTTAGTTTTTTTATTTTCAATCGTAAATACACGAGTGAAATCGCTAAAATAGTTTGACTTTGATGAAGCTGGACTGGTTGATTTTACCCTCATTGCTGTGAAGCTACCTGTTATGTATCTGCAGCCATTCAAAATGCTAATGTGGCTAGGCTGTAAACAGTACTTCCGGCTGTAGTTGCCGTTCGACACGGACTATCGGGATGAAATTGGTCTCCTTCTTCTCGTCTGACTACAGGGAAGACAGCAAATAAGCTTATATCTTAAAACGGCGGCGTAATCCTTTAACACTTGTATGTCCTGGTACTCAGTTAGGATTGTGTTGCAATGTAATGTAGTGTGTATATATATATGGATGCATAGGCTACCTGCATCTGCAAGTACTCAGCAGCTTGTCTATTAGTATCGTTTGAGACTAGCTCTATTGAAATCCTACTACTCCAGAAATATTGTTGTTGCTCATTCCTGACAAATGTCCTTCTTGTAAGTCGCTTTGGACAAAAGCGTCTGCTAAATGCCCTAAATGTAAATGATGTAAATGTCATACTTTGAATTATTTCTCTTCGCACTCATCCATATCAGCCAGCGAACCTGTAGGCTCTGGTGGAGGCCTAGTCTAAAGAAAGTCTTCCACAGTTACACCGAATCACTGGATCTAAACGCATTGCATTTGTGTGCATCTTCAGCCATCGTGATTCAAAATTCTAGAACAAACTCTTACCTGAAATGTGCATCTGAGTCATTCCCAGCTCAGGGACACATATCTTTGTCCACGAGTCTTCCACTGTGAGCTGTTGCTGGAAGTAAGCAAGAAGGTCTTCTATGTCGCCATCAACGTCATTTTCTGCCAAACTAAAGGTTTGGGAGGATTTTTCAGTTTGGAGTGAGACCAAGCTTAGACATTATCTCAGAGACTTTCTGTCACATCTTCAATCGGTTCATTTTCCCAAGCACTTTGTTTTAAACCACTGTTGTCCTTTAGCAACTTTCATGGTTCTCTACAAGCCCCACAATTGACATACTTAACGCACAACGTAACATACAACATAACCACTACTGCGGAATGTGCGGATTAGCCAATAGCAAGGTTCAACAACCAAAAATGATTGATATGAGAACGTAAACCTGTTTGTATAGTCAGACTGAATTTGTCCGTTTTAGTTTAATAGAGACAATAAGGCCAATATGTCATGGACCAACTGTTTACTTATTTTTTCTAAATAGTAATAGTCCCCCTGACGAGTTTAGGAAAAGCTTGTAAACTAAAGAACTAAAGCAATAGCTTTATGCAAACTACAATGTTTATTTTGGAAAAGGTTGGTTGATGAACATGTCAGCATGTTCATCAACCAACCTATAAAAGGTAACCTATAAAAGGTAACAAAATCAAAAGTCAATGAGTTTACCAACTTACCCAACTTGATCCTTATCAGTACGATTGTAGTTTATTTTAAACTCAATGTCAGGCACAAGCTGCATTGCCCGACGATAGTACTTGATGGCTGGAAGTTAATAAAAAAAAAAGTGGGGATTTGAGAATTATTTTGCTTTTATTATTGCAAATCCAGCCATTATGAAACTTATGTGGCTAGAAAATGGCTAGCTATTATATAATAATTGCAGATTTATACATGTTGAAGCTTTTACCGTAAGCATTAAGAAATTAAGTACAAAAAAATGGAAGAATGTTACGTTGGTTTATTTACCAAATTGCAGTTTTCTTCATCAAATGATTGCGTGAGTGTACCTTCATAAACGGCTCCATTCTGCTCCTCCTCTACAGCTTTCAAGAACAGCTCTCTGGCCTAACAACAAATGACTCATATTAGCAACATTACTGTCAGTCGCACAGTTTGGTCTGAAAACCTGTATAATAACTTTTTTTCACCGTCATCCATTACTTTTGTTTCAAAACCTTCTCCTCTTTTTCTCCACCGCCTTATTTGATTAAGAGAGGGAAACAATCCTGGGCCGAGTGAGCAGTGGGCGGATGGGTTTTATTCTATGGATGCTCATTTTGACCAAAAAGCAATGGCTGCAGTGACGATGGAGCATAGGAATGATAATCCAGCTCACCTTTCCCTCGCGTGCTGCTTCCTGTGCCCTCTTCAAGTCTGCCGCACGCAGCGAACCTTTACCAGTCCCTCCAAAGTTGGGTTTTAGTTCAGACATCCACTGAGCTCTGAACGCATTAAGCTCCAGCTGCAATTGAAGAATAATGGCCGTTCCTTAAAAGTGTTTTAATTATGGGATGTGCTAACTAATCATACCGGATCAAAGAGCTTCTAGTGGTCAGACTCTTAGGTGTGCAGGATCACAGGAAGATGGGTTTTCAAAGTTATGCTGTATTACTTTACTTTACTTTTAGAGCATTTGACAGACGCTTTTGTCCAAAGCGATTTACAAAAGTACATATGTCAGAAATGACTTACAAAATGTATTCATACGATACTCACCAAAAATATTCAAAATTAAGGTTTTAATAGCAAAATATCTTACTTGGAGATTTGGGTCATCTGAATTTTCATCTTCATCTTCTATTGTACCATCAATATTAGCACTATCGTCCGCCTTAAAGAATTAAAAAAAAATGCATCATGTATTACTTCGACGGTTCATAATCATTTGCATTTAATCACACTTTTGGCCTCCCAGTTTTTATTTAGAATGATTTAGCAGAACTTGAGGTTGGCAGATGCCCCACATCTTACTTTGTGCTTCAAAGGGTGAGTATTATCCAGCTGTACAGGGAAATGTGCATATAAAATGCCATTCTTCATTAATTGACCTCAACAGAAAGAATTAGCTAGCACTTATATCAAAAGTAGAGTGATTTTGTTGTAACTTTTTCATGGTTAATGCGTTGGCGAAAATAAAAAAATATAATTTTATTTTGAACTACTGTGTGGGTGTGGTTTTATTTGTATACATTTATGAAGAAACCACTTCAAATCTTCACTGAAACTCTCTAGGACCCCATAGTGAATCTCGCCCTTTTTTGTTGTTTTTTATAGTCTATGGTCTCGATAGAGGAAATACTGGACTACACTCATATCGTTTTACTGCAGTCTACTAGACCCTTAACCTCTTAATGGGTGGTACATACCTTTTATGACTACAATTAATTACATTAAAAAAAAAAATAATTACTAAAACGAATTTCGTGATATAAATCATCCAAATTAAAAACAAACAAAAAAGTAGGCTACAGCACATCTAGAGTGCTAAATTGAAACGCCTCTCAACGTGGAAGCTGTCAGCTAATGATCCCCTCTTTAAAAATAGACTGCTGTTGCACATCCCAGTTAGCTATATTGTGTTGATTCCACGTTGTAAGAACTTCACCTAATCAAGCTTGTTGACTTAGGTTAGTAAAGCTAAGTTCAAACATGAGAGAAAGAGCTTCTAAGGAAAACCACTAAGTAATGGTAGGTAATAAGTAGTTTGAGGTATGCAGGTGACGCTAGCTAAGAGCATGCTAGCAACCAAGTTTAATGGAATATATTTAATTACAAGCACAGGGACTGACCATAGTGGCTTTCTTGGGATCCTTCTTTTTCTCCTCGAATAATTAGAAATATATTTTACAGTTCACGGTCAGTGAAACGCACAACACTTCGAACATATTTCCTGGCTCGTACAAATGCTGCCATTTCGATCACTCGCCTTAAGCAAGCTGCTCGCTTAGATTTTTTTTTGCATTGTATTTACTGCTTTAGTGACGTGATCATGGTGGGCGTAAACCTGACATGGAAATGACTGTTGGATGGATGTTGTTGCACTGAAAACTGATTAAAAGCTCGTTGGCGTAGCTGAAATAATTGTCTATTTTGCATATACTGTAAGTGCTGCGGCTACTCTATTTTATATATGTTTACACATATGGTATTGAAGATTATTCATCGATGAGATTAGAAAAGTTACGCAAAAACACACATACGCGCGCGCACACAAACACTGCACGCCACATACACATACACACGCGCACCATAGCATAGACTATAAAATACACGCGTAGCAAGTGTCAGCATCTCGCGTTGTCACAAAAGTAACGCGAGACTGCGATATAATCTCTGAGAAGAGAGCGCTCAACAGTCAATTATGCTTATGTTGTGAGGAGACAGGGGATATGATTTTAAAACTTTTTGTTTGTGGATTTATTCAATCTCGTTTAAGGATGGTACGACCTGGGTGCATATAGAGTTGACAGAAAAAGGGTGAGAATTGTCTTTGTTGCATTGAATGTAACGCTATACAATTATTTAGCATTGGCTTTGGTGGGCCACCATCAGCACTACAATATAAATTATGTGAACAGATGTTTTCATTTGTTTACACAAAGGAATACATACACAATTTGCAGGAAAATGTGCCCTTTTCATTTCCTTTTCTTAAGGACAATGACCTAAAAAGATTATGAGCATCAACAATACAACGAGCCTTGTTAGGTTAGATACATGTTATCAAATATTACGAGCAGCTAAATGCTGACTTCAACGATAGCTTTTACCCTGAACAGTAGGACATGTAGTACCAGCCATATCAATCAAGGACAGGCTTATACTTGCATACAATAAACAATACCATTAGAAAATGCTAATATACCGGTAAGTTGCTAACGTTAGCATATGTTGCTTATGTTAACACATTTGACTAGCTTCGCATTTTTCGTATATAACATTTCAAGGGAATTGTGTTCTTATTTTAGTATTTTTCTTCTTCCTTAGGAGCGAGAATAGCCTCCCACAGAATGAGTTCCCCGGGTTTGTACAGTGTCTACTTGTGTGGTCACAGGAAAATTTGGTTAAACTCAGAAGCAGAATATAAACACAAGTCACTTTTCAGTCCAGTCATGGTTTACCCCCAAACGATAGTCTGGTAGGAAAATCATAATGAATAGATACACCACTCTCAGGCAGCTTGGGGATGGCACCTATGGTTCAGTCATCCTTGGTCGCAGTCTGGAATCAGGGGAACTAGTTGCCATAAAGAAGTGAGTATTTGTGCAACATCTTACATTTATACTGCAGACATTTTATTCACCCAAATGTGAAAATAACACTTTATATGTTTTATTCAATGTAGCTGCCATTATTATATACACTGTATTAAAAAATATGGGCCTGTAAAGCCCTTTGAGACTGTAAAAGTGATAAAGGGCTATATAAATAAAAATACTTTGACTTTGACTTATTATAACGTGAATTATGCTAAGTTACAGCCATGGTTTTATCAACGGATGACTTGAATAATCTTTAAATCGATCTTTTGGTCTAATCACATGCCCATATTTTTGCCCATACAGAATGAAAAGAAAGTTTTACTCTTGGGAAGAATGCATGAATCTCCGTGAGGTCAAAGTAAGTTATAGATTTAGCATTTAGCAAGATCAACTGTAATTTAGTGACATGCAGTCAGTAAGAAGGAAAAGCATGTTGTCATGTCATCTGTGATGGAGTGTACAACTCTGTGTTATATAGTTTGAGTACATTTCTTCCACAGTTGTATCATCAGTTGTAACACATGAATCTTTGGATCCTAAGGACAGGATTGGTCTCAAAGATCCTTTCTTGCTGTTCCGTTGTTGAAATATGTGATATCTCTTTGCGTATTACTGTGTGCATTCTACATTAATGATGGTGCAGAAAACCCAATTGTATTTGGGGAATTTTAATTCAGCGTTTATTACAGCCAAAAGTACATATACATTGTTTTCAATACCAACATGGTAGTTGTCTCACGTTCATTTTAAATATTTAAACATTTAAATATGGGAGATTTCTGTATTGTATTGTAGCATGAAATGGCTAGTATACATAAAGATTGTCCCTCTTGGCCATAACTCTAAATTTAGTGTGGCTGTTGGGCGGTTCATGTGTAGTCCATTGGTAATCATAAACATTTTTGAGCCAATATAGAGTAAGACTCATCCCTTGTAACAGTTATTGACAATTGATCATGGCAATTTCAGTTTACCGTTTAATGATAATGCACAAAAGGAACATATATGTTGATTTGAAAATACTCATCTTGGATAATCTTAACTCCCAGGAATTAGGATTTGGTTTTGGTTTTATGTATAATGTAATGTATTTGTGTAATGTAATCTATTTGTCACTTGATGCCTAATGCCATTTTTTGTCCACCTTTTTTACACTTTGATTTACATTTTCTCACAGCTCAAAATTACAAACCAGGCCTAATAATAGAAGGTGATTCTTGTGTGCCCTTTGCTCTGAGCTCTGGTACCTGTCCCTTTCCTTCCCTTTACGAGTTTTAAGTGTGAAGGAGCAGACTATCCGCAGAACCCTCTTAGCATTTTAGCATCTCAGTTAGAATACAGCACGTTCAACCACAATAAACCTCCCTTTATGGCTTTTTCCCCACTCAAAGTTAGTATTGCCACAATTATCATTCCAGTACATCCTACTTTCTCTAATCTGAATTCAACATTAATTGAATTAATTGTTACTTAATTACTTAATAATTAATTCATTACCCAATGGAGCATTAAATCCCCCAAATAACGGCCTGTTTTTAAATAATGCCCATGCCAATACCATTTTGTCTTAAATTTTTGTTATAGGGCTTTTTGAATGTGCTGCAGTTGTTTTTGTGCTTTGTTTGGCATGTTTATACTTTAATATTTGACTTCCACTGTGCACATGGATTAATGTTATTTATTTCCCTACTCCATCAGTCCTTAAAGAAACTTAACCATGCTAATGTGGTGAAGCTCAAGGAGGTTATTCGAGAGAATGACCATTTATACTTTGTATTCGAGTACATGAAGGAGAACTTGTATCAGCTAATGAAAGACAGGTATCTATACCCATAATTTGATTACATTCACACTCACAGTATTTGTATTTGTTAGATGTTTACATTCTATCAGTTCTGTTTCTGATCTGCTTTTTCGTCTTCTCACAGGACTCGGTTGTTTCCTGAATCTGCTGTGAGAAATATAATGTTTCAGATACTTCAGGGTCTCGCATTCATTCATAAGCATGGTAGGTCTGGTGGTAGTGCCATTGCAATTATTCCTTTGTGTGTTTAGCGACAATAATGTATTAATAAATAAAAGAACAATTCATCTGTATTGTGCTTATGAACTTTACACAACAGTTGAACCATAACCCGTTGCTTGTGTAGGATTTTTTCACAGGGATATGAAGCCTGAAAATCTACTGTGCATGGGACCAGAACTGGTGAAAATAGCTGATTTTGGGTTAGCTCGTGAGATAAGATCTCGCCCACCATACACTGACTATGTCTCTACTAGATGGTGAGCTTTTTACACACTTCTTCCTTTTGTGTGATTTTGAGCTCCTGTAGGTCTAGCCTGATCCCCATCCCGATCCGATCTGACTGGGTTAAAGTAACACTTTCAGTGCTACAATACTGCTTTAGCAACTCCTTCAATCTTTCGAAAAGGATAAATAAAGTTGGCGGTTGCTGTTATGTACTAAAAGTCGTGAGAATGAAATGGAATACAACTTCTCCATTCCAGCAAAGCGGAGGTGGGAGGAAGGGAAAAGCCTTGCATAACGTTCAATGGTGTCTATAGATTTAATGCTAAATGACTGGTAGCCCTGAATGGACTAATATCCATAACTCTCTTGGACATTCCCAGGATACTATTGGAAAATATACCTGGGTCTGTGAATGTATACTGTTTATACAGTACTGTTTACTTTTTCTCCTGCCAACGAAACAATGTGAATTTCCCCGTCTGTGGGACAATAAAGGAATATCTTATCTTAAGCCGTAAAACTCAAAAGGCGTCAAATTGATACTGGCTCTATTCATTTTAACCTACCGTCTTCCCAAGTTGCTGTTAATAATAAATCCGCCGAAGATGCAGTCAAGTGAACTTCGTACTGTAGCTCTGTGGGGCTTTGCCTTTATGGATTGGTTGTTGGGGAAAATAAGGACAAGTAAGGACTGTATTTATTTGCTCTTGTAAGTTCATGGTGTCCATCCAACCTCCCAGGTACAGAGCCCCAGAGGTGCTACTCAGATCCATGTCCTACAGCTCACCCATAGACCAGTGGGCCGTCGGCTGCATCATGGCTGAACTATACACCCTCAGACCTCTGTTCCCAGGATCTAGTGAAATTGACACCATATTTAAAATTTGCCAAGTCTTGGGAACACCAAAGAAGGTACTTTCTTTCACCATTTTAAATCACTGTCAGCACTGTATTAACTAGTGGATAACACACGAAGGCATCCAGTTTGAAACGTTAAAATTCTACCTATCTCATTGTTGTCATCATGATTATTTCTACCTTATATGGTAAATTGACTTAATTAATGAAGGGATTTTTTTCTAGCTCTGAGGGCCACAGTACTTTACTATTATTACGTCACTTTTACTCGCACACATTCATACATCAATGTTAGGATGTTAACCATGCAAGGCAGCTACCAGCTTGTTTGGAGGAATTCGAGATCGGGTGTCTCGCCCAAGGACTTTTCCCACATGTTTTGTGGGTAGCCAAAACGAGTAGAGTAGCCGAAGTATTGAGACATCAGTTGTCCAGTTGCCAGGCAACTTGCTCTTATCTCCAGAGCAACTGCTCGTGTACTTTTTGTAGCATCACAGGCCACTCCTAGATTAGACCTCAGCTAAGTTGTGCCATTACTATTAGCCTTGAGATATAGACGTACAGTACTAGTGTCAACATCCTTGGCTCAAAAGTTCTGAATGGAGAATGATCCTACCATTTCACAATTTGTTGTATACCTTGTACCTTTTGTGACAGCCTCCAATGTTTACCTTTTAGAACGATTGGCCAGAGGGCTATCAATTGGCAAGTGCCATGAATTTCCGTTGGCCTCAATGTGTACCCAGTAATCTGCGGACACTTATTCCGAATGCCAGTGCTGAAGCCATCCACCTTATGAGAGACCTGCTCCAGTGGGATCCCAAGAAGAGACCAGCCTCTGGTCAGGTACTGTCCAGTTCCACATCGTC
Organism: Stylephorus chordatus; assembly: GCA_900312615.1. Classification (NCBI taxonomy): domain Eukaryota; kingdom Metazoa; phylum Chordata; class Actinopteri; order Stylephoriformes; family Stylephoridae; genus Stylephorus; species Stylephorus chordatus. Next base: position 6,005 of record OMPB01057018.1, on the reverse strand, counting down.
TAGGAGCAAGTTGGTATTAATATATCCACTGAACAAGGATATGAACACGCATAGATCAACAGTGTTGCTCTTGTTTGCATCACCAGGCTCTTAGGTACGCCTACTTCTACGTGGGCCAGGCTTTAGGCACACCTCAGCAGATCCTGGAGCAGGGCAGGCGTCAGCCGGGTGTTGTCCCGTCGCTGCAGGTACAGCCACAGTCCCAGCAAACATTCCACCAGCAACCCCTTCTGCTCAAGCCTGTGCCCCCAAACCAGCCTCCACCAGCCAACCAACACTCCTCCCCATCCAGGCCACTTCAGCAGATCCAACCACCACTATCAGCCACTATTCAGGCCTCCGCGTACCAGCGGCACACAGATCTGGTACGGGAGCAGCCAGCCAACAATACCCTGAAGCCGAAGGAGACCGAGCGAGCTCAACAGAGTCACCTTCCTTACATTGTTGACAAAAGCATCCTCCAGAGCAAAGTGAGATTCAGCTCAATATCAGTATTATAAGTCATAGTTATGATTGTTTTTTTTAACCATTGAGCATTTACAATTATTTGTATATATTTTTTTTAAGCTGAGACAGGATCCTGTGAATACAAACCCGTTGAGCTTTCAGATGAAACCCAAGGCTGGGCGTCGGCGTTGGGGCCACGGCACGGGGCTCCTTAAAGGAGAAGACTGGGATGAATATGAGGACAATGAGTTAACATCGTTGAGTGAAAAGAATCCATTCTCCATGGACAAGTCCAAACAAGGAGCCGACACAATAACCAGGTATTGTCTTTGTAAATGCCCATGAAGGCAAAATATTCTCTAGTTTAAACTTGAATTTGCTGGCTGTTGGGATGGAATTATTATTATTTTTCTTCAAATGTGAAAATGACCATGGTTGCTAAAAATGTCAGTTTTTCAGTTATTCTGCTTCACTAAATGGAATTTAAAAAAAGAAAAGAAAACGGCCATCTAGAGGTGGTCAAAGCTACAAAAGGTATTTATTTATATTATTATTATTAGGCTTCAACAAATAAACCAAGCTACCTGCTCAAAAGGCAGACTAACCTACCAAAAAACAAAAGATTATCATCAGTCACTTACCTCCCCATCAACTCAAAACAGGGGGAAATGGACACAAAAGGCAGCCCACCCCTACAGTTTTTCACAAAGGGAAGTAACCGTTTTGGCCGTCTACAAAACAAGCGTATGTAGTATGTACTGTATATTCAGCTGCACAGTGGTGGCTGGGTTGGGAGATGAGGAAATGGGGGCCTCCAGAGGTCCACTGGCTCCTTTTATATAGCCAACTGCCTTCTACTGTAATGACCGAATCGCCTGCAACCACTTCACCCAATTAGTGCAGTTGTCCATTTCCTGCACGGCAGAAAGGTCGAGGGAAAAAGACAAAAACAAAAGAGTAGAGCAGATCTACAAACAAAACCTACGAGCTCAGTCATAACGTTCTTCTTGTAAACACACTGCACAACAAGTGAAAAACAATCATGCCCTCTCTTTTTTAGATATGGAAACATTCTGGATTTTAGCCGGCCTAATGGCAAGGAAGAGGCGCCGTTAAATCTGAATAAGGCTACCGCATACCAGGAGCAATCAAGAACTGCCTCTGCTAAGCAGCATTATTTGAAGCAGTCAAGATACCTGCCTGGTAAACACCAGATTATATATTTTTTTGTGTGCGTTTTGTTTTGGTGTTTTGTTCCAAAGAAAATCTAACTTTGCTGGAATGGGGACATACAAGATGATACTTGATACTCATTGTTTGTATGTTTTCTTCAGGAATAGGTTCAAAAACAAATCTGACAGTAAATTCAAGCAAAGACTTGAGCGGAAGTCATCTTTGGGGTAATGGCAGTATTCCTTTTGGAGGGACGCTACCAAACAGAGGCAGTCATGGTAATCGAGCTGGACATTTGTATCTTATTATCTCATCTTATTATTTTCTTATTTAATAACTGTACAATTGCACTAGTATATATTTTTTTTTCATTTTGTATGGAACAAATGTGCAAACTTACCTGGCAATAAAACAAATTCTGATTCTGATTTGCCACTCCCTGACTTGGTGAGCTATTGCAGGACTTACTACATTAGATATGCATTAATAGTTTTAATATTTAACCTTGCAGGTACTAATACAATTCCAAGTGGATATGTCCCCTCCTATTTTAAAAAGGAGGTTGGTTCTGCTGGGCACAGAGGGCCACCAGGATCCACCATAGATCCCAGTTCAACAGCATCAAGTGAGGTTATCAACTGAATGTGTTGGATCGTATTTTCAAATAATTATCTCTAATCTGTTACTCTTTATTATAGCTTTATTCAATTAAACAATTGGTAGTGCCCTGCTTAATTGTTGTTGTGGATGTGAATTTTGTGTTGTTTAATAATGAATCATCCCTTGCATGCTATCTTAGATTATGCAACATGGAGATCCAACCGGAGTCAGGCAGGCACCTCATCTCATGTGCCATCAGCCAGCAAAGGTACCCCAGGTCTGGTGCCTCATCCCCCAATCCAGACCATCCATGGACGGAGAGACTGGTCTGCCAAATATGGACACCGCTAGTGGCTTCTCTGGAGCTCGGATCTGCTTTGTTCAAGGGATGTCTGTGCCTCTAAAGAACTCTTTCCCTCCAAAGAGTAGGCGTAGATGTTTTATAAATTACCTTTGTACATATATTCTATATAGCAATAACTTGGTTTTATTATATGTCTCATGTACGGTATATTGTGCAATGTATAATTTTTAAGTGTATCCGTAAAACGATAGGAGGGAAATGGCAGAATTTACTATTTACTGTTGTGTTGAAGAATTTATACCTAAGCCATTTTTTTATGGCATAAACATTCAACACTAACTAGTTAATATGACCCAGAAAGTATTACACCTTCACATGTTGTTGTTATGGCCTTAATTTATTTATTGTGTTAATCATAGAAATTGCCAATCTACTTAAAGAAAAAAAAAACAATAGTATAAACACATTTTCTTTTTTATTCTTAAAGAATAAATGATGAATTGTCATTTACATGAGTTGAATTCTTCATCATTGCAACGTGTCTGCATTAATTGCTTTTAATTTTATTATACTTTTTTTTACTTTTTATAATTGATGATGCTTGAATTTTTTTGTACCGTTTTAATTTTTGATAACATAATTTATGCAACATTTGGCACATTTTACATGAAACTAGGGTTGGTGCTTTATTTCTGTGAAAATAAATTGAAAGCAAATTATACTTAAAAATCAGGATCAATCTTTATTTTTATTTTATTTTGTAGGGTTGGAGTGGATTTAATTAATGTGTGTTCTAATTGTATCTTTATACCCGTTCTTGGAGACTCCCTAATCTGAATATTTAATATTTTATTCTCATTATATATTTGGGGGGAGGTTTTAGGTTTTAGGATTTTTTTTTTATAAAATAAAAACCAAAAAACTAGGGCAGACTGCCACGTGCAGCGCCTCATTTGGATGTGTTTGAAGTCTTGGAGCTTGACTTCCCTACGTTTCTCCTACAAATGGGCCTTGAGCTTGTTTGGAGGTTCTAGCAGGGGAGCAGCTACTGGTATACCAACGATGCTTGTCCGCCGGGATACGTCCTCTAGCACCGAGCGCGGAGCTTCGGGAGGGACACACATGGAACGGAGGGAGGAAGGGGACACCCGCCTAGCCAGCCAGATCAGCCGAATCAACCCTAGCGATCAATGGGGTGACAGATGTCGCAGCCAGATCGCCCTCACATCCGACTATACCATGTCTTCCGAATGTATATATACCCCGCATTTTACAGAACAACTCCAGTGGAGGTGTTGTTTCCATATTTTGTATTTATTTTGTATTAAAGTAAATAACATTTCTTTTGTTTACATTTCTTTTTTTTTGTTTGCTCAATGTATTTTAAAACGTATATAATACATTTATTCAAAAGAGATTCCCACAATGCCTCACGTTGGTATGCAAAACAGATGGCTTGTTACTGGCCAAGCGATGCCAAGCGCTTTCCTCCCTCGTCTAGTCACTCCCTCCAAAAAATATATATAAAAAAAGAGCTCCCTCTGATAAACTCAGACAGTTGCATATCGCTCACTGTTTGTTTACTTTAATTTCGCCGCGACTGTTTCAAGGTCTGTATCCCTACATGTAGAAGGGCTTTGTATTGCAATCTGGATTATTGTTGGGGGTTTTTATAATGTAAAATAATTGTTTTGTCCATTTATTTCAGGTACCATAATAATATGGCTGGAAAAGTTGTGCTGCACTACTTTAACGGGAGAGGGAAAATGGAGTCAATTCGTTGGCTTCTAACAGTTGCCGAAGTTGAGGTGATTAATAAGAGATTGTTATAATAAAACTCATCTTTGAAATAGACCAAATTGCTATCTGAGAATTTGTATCGCATGTTTTCATATATCGTGTGGCTGTTTCCACGAATCTCACTTCTAATAATGTTCTTTTCAGTTTGACGAAGTGCATTTGACCACCCGTGACCAGTATGAAAAACTCCTGAGCGGTAAATGTGACGCTGAAATAACCTGAGTAGTTTGTCTCTTTGTTTCTATAAGCGTTCAACCACCTTGAAAGTAGTCCGATTTGTCAGAAGTAGAATGTCAGAACGTTTAATGTTTAAAAAAATGTTGAAAGTGTTGAAACGTGCTCTTTTCTGTATTTTGCACTTAAAATGCACTGTTACACGTTTGCAATAAAATTACTGCATGGAAAAATATTCATATCGTTTCGACTTTCGAATCTGCAAACCTCGCCCCTTGGCATGGTTGAACTTGAAGGTGACATGTGTTGCGTAATATAACAATTATTACTAATTGTTACCTCTGACCTACCAAATTTTCTCTTACTTTTTCACTGCAGCTATTTTGTTCAAATTTTGATCGTTTCGGCTTTTTCTGCCTGGGTTGATTGAGCCGTGGGTGGATCGGTTAAATAAAGTTATATTGAATTGAATTAGGCACTTAGTAGTTCACATACTTTTAATATTTGTTTTACTGTATAGGTGGAGATCTCATGTTTCAACAGGTCCCTATGGTGGAAATTGATGGCCTGAAGCTTGTTCAGACAAAAGCCATTTTGAATTACATTGCAGAGAAGTACAATCTCCATGGGAAAGACCTCAAAGAGCATGCCATGTATGTTATTTTGTACTTTTACCAGCTAATGTGTATTTTGGTAGATTTGTTTTATTATTAGGATTTAGCCAATGCATAAACAATCATTTATTTTTGCAATAGTTAGTGACAAAACATTTATATATTTTTTTACCTTAGGGTAAACATGTATTCAGAGGGATTGATGGATCTCATGGAGATGATAATGATGTTGCCCTTCACACCACCTGCCGATTTGAAAAGTAAATTGGAAGCTATTGAAACCAAAGCAACAGGCCGCTACCTACCGGTGTACGAAAAGGTACCATAAGGTCTTGTGTATTAGAACATAGGCTTGATGTTGATCATCAGGGCTTTAGCAGGAGTGTTAAGTCATTGAGATTTGTGTCTTACATTTAAAGGAGGGGTATGTAGCGAAAATTCTATGTATTTTTTGTTATAATATTTGCATTTGTCATGATGTATTGATGGTAAACAATAAATTATGATGTTTTAAAAAAAATCGCCAAAATCCATAACAGGTTAGGGGTACGGGATCTATTTAACTCCAACCAATCAATCTAACCTACCAGTTAGATTGGTTGGAACGAATTTGCTGTCCGTCAACAGCCAAAACCAGAAAAAGAAACCGAAACCTATCTGCGGTAATATTGTCAATGTAAAGTGCGACCTAGAGCACGGTGAGCACCAAGCTATCTAGGGCAGGGGGCGGGGCTCATCACTCAGATTCTGTTTGAAAAATGACAAAGTGTTTGGATAAAACGGGCGCTACATACCCATCCTTTAAATCACGCATACAACATATAGACCAAAAACACTGAGACGTATAAAAGAAATACTGTAGCATGTACCTTTGCAGAGAATGCATAATGGCC
>OMPB01057000.1:0-10530 GCA_900312615.1 Stylephorus chordatus | reverse complement strand
CGCGTAAAAATCGTTTTGTATTCATACAAGTCATGAATTCTATTTGTGGATCGTGTTTTATATTTGTGGATCTTGAAGAGTTTGTTTGTGGATTTTACAAATTGTAATATACACGTGTGAATCATAGTCTGCGCACACAAATTGTAATATACACGTGTGAATCATAGTCTGTGCATTTACAATAGTTTTGGCATTGATTTACCCCCAGAGCGTACTCTGGTCACTCCTACTCACAGGACGGAGCAGCAGAGCGTCTACCGGTATTCAAACGTTACTGTAGCAAACAAATGTGCCAGCCCACTGTATACACCGTAGCCAACTGTATCTCGTTCGGAAATTCAACGAGCTCTGCCTCTTAGAATGCTTGCGCTCTCATTGTAGTGCAGAGCGTCAGAGTGGATTTACAAACACGCCTGATGTCATTTTTCGAACAGACTGATTGATTGCCCGCCCCCTGCCCTAGATAGCTTGGTGCTCTAGGTCACAATCTTTACATTGAAAATATTACCGCAGATAGGTTTCAATTTCTGTTTCTGAGTTCGGCTGTTGACGGACAGCTAATTCGGCCAATCAATCTTACTGGTAGCAGATTTTGATTGGTTGGAGTTAAATTTGCTCCCGTACCCCTAATCTATTATGGATTTTGATGACTTAAAAAAAAAAAACATCATAATTTATTGTTTACCATCAACACATCATGACAAATGCAAATATAACAAAATACATAGAATTCTCGCTGCATACCGCTCCTTTAAATTGTACGAAATAGTTAGGCATATTGCGACTTACCCTGTTTAGGTAAAACTTCTCTGAATATTGACTTTACTTCAGGCATTTTGTCTTCGGAGAGTGCTAAAGGTGGTATAACATGATACAATTACAAGGATATAGATATAGTCTTTCACTGGCAATGTAATAATATCATTGAGATATCATGCGTACATAAAGTATAACAAAGATTACCTAAAATATCCACAATATTATGAACCGTTTCATTTAATTAACATGCAGCAGCGCGCGACGTAGGCCTATATCCGTCGTGTATTTTCAAAATTGATAACATGAATTAAAAATACAATTAAAACGTTAGTGTTACATCTGGATTCCTTAACATTATATTTTGTGTTCATAACAAAACATCGTGGTTTATATTGATATTGTGAGAAATTCCAAGAGCACAGTGATTATACATTGACCAATCCTAATCCAGTTGAGAAACGTCTCAAAGCTAAACACGAAAAGAGCCGACAGTCAATGTAATTTTACCAATGTCTTTCATTGCAAATAATTGCCATTGACCTAGTTTACACACTGATGGCATGATTTCATTGACTGTAAAGAAAGACATAACCTATGACGAAGACGTCAGAAAGTTGACAAGACGTCAACGCTAACAGTGAAAATGTGACTTAACTAGCTAGCAGTTAATTAATGTCAATTGATTCCTTCTATGATGACCAAGTGTATGATTTTAAATTTCTATACGTGTAAATACAATTTCTTATCTTACCTTTTTACTGTCTTCGGCAAAGATAAAGCGTTATCAAGGTTGTCAAGCCAACACTTCCGTAAAATAGACAAACCTTCTTCTGTGATTTGTACAGTTGAGCTTTCCTTTACTGCCAACTACAGGCGATAGTTGATACATTGTATTCACCATTCAAGTACAGCACCTGTATAGCACCTCGGACAATTGCAAAATATTAAGTTAATCATTAATTAATTAACTGATAATGGTTTTAATATTAGCATGGAATTTTGGTGAAAGACCCAGTGAATGAATATTTTATATTTTATTTATATTTTACGAAGTACAATCACTGACAAAATGCTATGGAAACAGCAACCATACTCTGGCATACTAGTTATTATTATTTATTTAAAAAAATAAAAAATAATAATATAGGCCTATGTATATAATATTAAAATACTTAGTTATCAAATTAATTAAAGCGGAAGGCACAAGGTGTTATGTCATATTTAAATTTTGATAAGGTAACCTGGTTTTCAACTATTGTTGGCTCTTCAAAAATAGAACGAATGTCTTCCGTAATAGAATTAAGTCAAAATCAATACAAGTCTCTCAAATCTTACGAGAACAGTAGGAGTATAAATATGCAACCCTGTGGATATAACGTTTGTGGTGAAAACCAACTATAAGAGAAACAGATTCTCACAAGGGTAAAGGCTGCCAACCATGAGCATCAGGAAGTCAAGAGAGCACGATATAAAATATACCTTCCAATAAATGGAAATAAGTCGTTATCCAGCCGAATCCAAAATCGTATTCAATGTCGGAAATTCAAGAAAAATGAGAAAGTAGACTATGAATGAAGAATGTAGAATGTAGTAACCCGTTTGAATAATTCAGCGACAATAAGTTATGCAAATATTTCAATATTAACCACAAATCTATAGCAAGAGGTCCGAATCCTATATGTTTTAGTGTAAAAATCTTATTTCAAGGTCTCGTGATACATTGGTTGGGCTTGTGAGTGACGCAATTTGATGGTAGGGGAGGGGAGAGGAGCAACAGCAGTGTAGGAAAAAGGAGGAAGCAAGGATGGCGGAGTCAGACCTCTGAAGGTAAAACATTAGATTTATAGATACCATCGAGTATTTCACCTCATACAGGTTCAATTACATATCAAAGGTTATGGATACTATATTTGTCAACGTTTTTACGTAGTGTGTAAGGCGGCAGTGTGAATAAACGGCGTGAGAACGCACTCTTTTGTTCATTTTTGGAATGGCCGCTGTTTTCAGAATGTTTTCTTTTTCCTTCGGTACATGAGGCGAAGGGATGGGTTATCTTGTTTTAAGTAACTTGCTCTGTAGATTGCCACACGTCTGCTTGTAAATGAAAGAACATCGTTTGTCCTTCGGGCATATAAAACCGTTGCGGACGACGTACTCAATTGCGCACGACGGGCTGTATACGCGTCCCCCCCGGTTGAGCTAACTGTGGTCGGGATGGTGTTCCACGTCTGACAGCTGCTCAACTCGGGCCTGCTCGTCCACACTGAGGCTGTTCACTCCTTCGCTATGTAATGTACTCGCCGAAGAGTAGAAACTAATAGACGTAAGAACAGTTCACGTATTGAAGCCAAAGCGCACATAGGTTTGTGGTAGTCCACCATTACATTCAAAACGCAGTCATTGCTCTGCATACTTGGGTATGAAAAATAAATCGCCAAAACGTATTTAGCAATTTGGCTATCCTGCTAGCGATGACTGTTAGCAAGATAACCACTTTAGCATTTGGGCTTTCGCTCTTAAGCGGACGTTGCTTCTATCGTTTTATTCTTTCCTACCTTGTAGACAAACATTTACATGTTGGTTTTACCAGTTGTAATTGACTTACTAGTAAAATGCTTACAACGGACACGGGGTTCAGCCATTCTCAGAACTCCTGTGACAAACGTAGCCAGCTAAATATTGGACTCAACACCCGTTTAGCTAATATATTTTAGCCTGGCAATATAGGCTATATTTTAGGCGTCATTGGCACAGTGATTGCAATAGTCACAATTGTGATGCATCATTTATGAATGTACAAATATCTTTTATACAAAATTGGTTAATCTCAGACTTCCCAGAACGGGCACCGTTTTGTCGATAATCTTTTCCGCGGATTTGTAACTAGCCTGAGCTATCCATATCCTGTGGGTGTTATCTAGACACGGTGGCCTGGTCGCCCCATAGTAGTCTAGTTACTAAAACCTGCAACAGTTCATTCATTTTGCCATCGGTATAATAGGAAACTTACCAAACAGCCACAATACGGAAATATATATATATATTTTTTTTTTGTAAAACCTTGAGTAAGACATACAAATAACTTTATTTACTTTATTTATCATAAATTAAGTTTTGTGCTGATTTAAAGTCATTATTTAGACAAATTAAACATCATTCTCACCTTACACTTTAAGTAGATACAACACTTCTATCCATCTGTTTAATCATGGATGCACTAAATGCTTGTTTTTTGGAAACATACAGGGCTGATAATACATGCTGTATAATTGACAGTGTGCCGCTGTGCCGTCAAATCATGTATTGTAACACTAAACGTTTTCATTATGTAGATCATTTATATTTGTATTGATTTTTGGCCCTCACTTGTAGAAGGTAAATATAGCTTTGGTTTTGGTAGGTTGTGCGTGAGCCCTGACTGAGGTGAACAAACTTCCATTTTGGACTGCTGTTGCTGTGTTGTTGAGGGCAGATTAAAAAAAAAAAGAAGGTAAGAAGGTACCAGTCTATTTGAAAGAAGCAAGACTGAGCTGTTGCTCCAAATTGTTTGTATTCCAGTCAATCGCTAGAGGACAAATGGATATGGATTAAAAGAAAGAAAGCAAGTTATACTTGCTTTCTTTGCCAAACTGTAGTGAGACATTTTTGTAATGTGTACGGCCTGTGTTTTTATTTTTATTTTTGATATATTTAGGGCTGCAGGATATATTGTTTAGCATCGTCATCTCAATGTGCATATGTGCAATAGTTACATCGCAGGACGTGCAATGTCAAGTAAGGCAAATTAACTCAAACACATCATGCTACAACTTTTTTGCTGCTTGATATAGAAGGAAAACTTGCACGGTTATCATTTTCCATGACTAATCTACAAGAGAAGTCTGTCTGATATAACATAATTTACTCAGATTTAAGGGTTCTTGGATACAAAGAGCTTGTTGCTACTAGTAAGTGACATGTAGGCTCTGCAATGCACAGTGAACTACCAATCACAATCATTCTTGATCAGTTTATCAAACAACCAAAGCAGGCCCCATCCCTTCTAGTTGTTGACCACAACCTGAAAATGACCGAGGAACAGGAGAAAAACACAGAAAAGGAAGATTCAGTTGCAAAAAGAAAAGCAACATCAGTTTTATGGAATTATTTCAACTACAGAAAGGTTGTCATTGACCAAAATTGGGTACTTTGTCAATGCCTTGCAGTTGCCACACCATGGGGCAACACAATTTGTTTGATAATTTAAATCTGCACCACAAAGCTCTGTATGATGAGTGCAAAGCCAGGGGTATAAACCAGTACGTAGGATGCATACTAAAATGTATGTGTCCACAAAAGCCGAAAATGGTGTGTGCCAAAACTAATCAAAATAATCAAATCTTTTATAAAGATTTATGAAAGGTTGGTGCTAAATTGGATGGACCAGAGCGACCTGCCGCGAGATTTGTACGCTAACCTTCACATGACCTTAACCCTAACCTTCAACATCATCATTTTTATTTATTCGTAAACCTCTCCCTAACCGCGGTCACGAGATTTCACTCGCAAATCGTCCCTCCGGTCCATCCAATCTAGTACCAACCTTTATAAAACCACCTCACCATCTGCTTTGCCAATTTTCCCTGTCTCCAAAATGTTCATATGCATGGGTCAGAGTTTCCGTACAGGTGCACACATTGTCCCATCAAGTTTGTTTTTATCTATCCCAACTTTTGCGTGGGAAGTGGCGTACGCCTCTTTCAGGCCCCGTTTTGTCCGTATACAATGGTTATAAATGAGACCCCATATCTGAATGCCACCCAAAGAAGTAAAGTAAAAGTTATTCTTCAGCTTTTTTACTTCATATGACATTATATATATATATATATATATCACGGGGAAAAATATTGCAATGTAATTTATTTTCCTACATCGTGCAGCCCTAATATATACTGTATAGTAATGAAGAGTAGAAACAATTCATCTTTTAAAGATGGTTTGTTATATATTGGATATACAAGTGCAGGGCAGAGCCTTTAAAGGAAATTACTCTCTTAGTTTGGTTTAGATAGTCCCTGAACTGAAGCTAGCCTGGTTATACTCGTGTCCTGCTTAAAATGTATTTGTTGCTGAGATTTTAATGTTCATCACCTTATTTCCGGCAGTCATTGACAATCTTGGTGACCGCTATTTGCAGAACACACTATCCAATATACTGTCATTTAAAAGATTCTGCTATCGACTATTTTTGTGCCCAAAAGGTCTTCTGGCCTGTGGTCGCAGGGAGCCCACGCTTTGAAGGCCGCTTCTAAAGATTATTCTCAGCAGTCCTAACCTTTTCACTTAGCTCTGATCCATAGCCAAGCCTGCCTCTTTATTCCACGGCTAAGCTTACAGTGCCAGACACTGAGTACAAAGGCTAAACAGAGGAAAGTTGCTCAGAGAGACGCGTTGGTTCAGTTTGCCATGTTAGGATCTGAAGAGGGGTGGCTCTTTCGTGTGGAATCCTTTCAGTCAAAATAAATTGTGACCTGACAGGGGACTGGCCAACTGGCTTTATGCAGGTTTAAGTGAGGCTGTGGAATTACCAGTACTATTGTTTCAACAACTAGCAAACATTGTTTTATTAGTGAGGCGTTACACAGTATGCTTGGACTGTGTACTGTCTGGCATAGCTTGTTTCTAAATTTGGAAGGCACTATTAGCCCGCCAAACCCATTCTGTTGTGTTTTTTTTTTTTTTTTTTGTAATTTATGTTTTGATCCTAAAACTTTTGATGATTTCAATACATATCTTTGGATTCAGAGTTTGGAAATTAAATGTATTTATGTTGTGTTTACAGCAAAACTCAGGAGAATGAGGACTAGGTTGAGCTTTATGACCTGAACTCACTACTACTGGCAGCCAAGGGATCGTGCAGGCTATGAACAAGCAAGTGGCCCAATGGATGCCACCACATTCCAGTTACTTCAAAGGATTTTTTTGTTTTTTATGTTATTTTGATGAATAAACTTGAATCCAAATCAAGGGAATGCATTTTGGATCACATGGCCTTTCTATGGAGGGTGCTCGTACATTCATAAGCCTGCACAGGTATGTATGAAAGTATGTATATCTAAAAAGCCCCCCTGGCTGTCTCCTCTCACACCTTTTGTTCCAGAATAAGTACCCTACCTTATAGAGACTCCCATGAGTGACTCTGCAGGGCGCCCCATCAAGTCGACATGAGTAGTACTTTAGGCAAAGAGAAAGACTTAAAGGAAAAGGACCCAAAAGCTGGTCCACCAGGGAAGGAAAGGGAGAAAGAGGCCAAGGCTCTGGCCAGTTTTGGCAAGGATGGTGGCAAAGAGGCAAAGACCAAAGGGAAAGATGCCAAAGAAGGAAAGAAGGACACTAGTGGCGCACCGCCAGCTGTTGCCTTCTCGGTGGATAACACGATAAAGCGGCCAAACCCTGCGCCTGGAACACGCAAAAAGTCCAGCAATGCTGAGGTGATCAAAGAGCTCAATAAATGTCGAGAGGAGAACTCTATGAGGTTGGACCTGTCTAAGCGGTCAATTCATATGCTGCCCACCTCCATCAAGGAGCTGACGCAGCTGGCCGAACTGTACTTATACAGCAACAAGCTGCAGAGCTTGCCTGCAGAGGTGGGCTGCCTTGCAGGCTTGGTGACGTTGGCCCTTAGCGAGAACTCCCTGACCAGCTTGCCCAACTCGCTGGACTCCCTGAAGAAGTTGCGGATGCTGGATCTGCGGCACAACAAGCTGCGCGAGATCCCAGCCGTCGTCTACCGGGTGACATCGCTGACGACGCTCTACCTGCGCTTCAACCGCATCACAGCGGTGGAGAAGGACATTCGCAACCTCTCTAAGCTCACCATGCTCAGCATCCGAGAGAACAAGATTAAACAGCTACCTGCAGAGATAGGTAGGTCAGATCTAAGGAAGAGGTGACTGTATGGTGCCCAAGAAGGGAGGGAAGAAGGCTAACCAACCAAAACAATCTGAAAATCAAAATGGCAGCTGACTGACTGGTAATTGTTACAAGCCTCTGTCAAGAGTCTGCCAGCATGATGACTATGCACTGGTTTTAAGTGCTGTGAACTATTGAAAATTGTGCTATTGAAAATCTGATCATTTCTGCTGGTCCCCATTGTTTTTCCAGATTGTTTAACTGGTTTTCACTTACCCATGCTATTACCTCTATGTTTGAACACAAATTAGATAAATTTTGAGCCATCCTGTCACGTTACATGTCTTGTCAGTATGTATAGTGGGACTTCTTGTTATTGGGGATGAGTTAAGTAGTAAATGATCGTGACGAGAACGGAAACACTGTAAGATGTTTGTCTCTGTGCATCTTCTTCCAGGGGAACTGTGTAACCTCATTACTCTGGATGTAGCCCATAACCAGTTAGAGCACCTACCGAAGGAGATTGGGAACTGCACACAAATTACCAACCTTGACTTACAGCACAATGAGCTCTTGGACCTCCCAGAGACCATAGGTCAGTTGAGTCTTTTTTGCACATAATTATTCACCATCTCTTCATATATATTGTTTTTTATTTTTTTTACAAGCTCACAATTCCAATATGTTTAAGTAATACTATGTAATTACCGCTATTAAAGCTAATAGTTAAGCGTCGTTATCATAGGTTGACATGTTTTTCATGTACTGTTGCAGGTAATCTGGCAAGCATAAATCGCCTCGGCCTGAGGTATAACCGGTTGTCGGCCATCCCCAGGTCATTAGCCACGTGCAGAGAATTGGAGGAACTTAACCTAGAAAATAACAACATCTCAGTGTTACCGGAGGTAAGTGATACATGATGTCACTTAAAATGTCAAATCACTGGTGTAGTGCCCATTCAAAACATGCCTGTTCTATATAGGCATTATTTGGATAAACTGACTACATATTGGGGCTGCACTGCGGACATAAGTGACTCAGTCACAGAGCCCTGAAGTCCCGACCCGCTGCTGCACAGAGCTGAGCGGCTCACTGTTCTCTTGTTTATTCAAAGTTTATTAATAATATATTACATGTGGCGTGTGTCCAAATTGCACCAAATTCGACACAGCATGTCCTTGGGTCCCCAGCAAAACACCTGCCAAGTGTGAAGTAGATCGGATGAACTTTTGTGGAGATATTTGAAGGACATGCATACATCCATACAGAGTCCTTCCTCTATAGTTAGATGGCCTTGGATTTAACCTGGTTTTTCTTATTCATGTTTTTTTTGTGGTGGGGGGTTGTCACATTTTTAGTCCATTATGGTCGCTGAATTTATACCTTTAAAATGATTGCCATGTAATCATGCTCTGTTTGTTTAGGTTCAGTACTTCAGTTGGTATGATAATGGTTTGAGAGAATGCTGCTTTTCTTGAAGGTCTCTTTTCACATCGTGGTTGACACATGCCTGTGTCTTTGCTTGATCAGGGCCTCTTGTCAAGTCTGGTGAACCTAACCAGTCTCACACTGGCCAGGAACTGCTTCCAGTCATATCCTGTTGGTGGTCCTTCGCAATTCTCTACCATCTACTCTCTCAACATGGAGCACAACCGAATCAACAAGATTCCTTTTGGTATCTTCTCCAGGGCCAGAGTGCTGAGCAAGCTCAACATGAAGGTTTGTGTGTTTGCCTTTAAATAGTGAAAGTTGGTGTGAAAAGAGTTCAACGGATGGCCAAATGGCCAGAGTGTGTTCATGTACAACTTAAAACCTCACCCGAGATAGAATTGCAACAGATTAGATATGTTGCTTTGCGTAAAGCGTCGCTGAGGTTGAACTGCATTGGGAAGCTGTATTACGCAAGACTTCTATTTCCTGGAGTAGTTTTAGGTTTCGATTTAATAGCCATATCGGCTGTGTGGTAAAACATTTGGTCAGTTAAATTGGTATTCCTCATGGTTTTGTGTTTGTAATGATCCTGGGATTGGTTTATGAATGTATTTCGGCCTTTGTGACACCACTGACGGAGTGAGTCGAAATAGTCGTCTCGGCCTCTTGAGCAAAGCTCTCCTTGTCCTTTTACCTTAGATTGTGGCCATGTTGTTGTTTTTTATTTTTTTGTTTTTGGATGGTGATACTGATATTTTGTTATTGTTGTCTACATCAGGATAACCAATTAACGTCTCTTCCCTTGGACTTTGGCACGTGGACCAGTATGGTGGAGCTGAACCTGGCAACCAATCAGCTCACTAAGATCCCGGAGGATGTTTGTGGCCTTGTTTCTCTTGAGGTGATTCTCCCATTTTGTCAAAGAATACTTAAAGGAACAGCGCCTGTTTTATCCAAACACTTCATCATTTTTCGAACAGAATCTGATTGATGAGCCCGCCCCCTGCCCTAGATAGCTTGGTGGTCTAGGTCACAATCTTTACATTGACAATATTACCGCAGATAGGTTTCGGTTTCTGTTTCTGGTTTCGGCTGTTGATGGACAGCTAATTCGGCCAATCAATCTTACTGATAGCATATTTTGATTGGTTGGAGTTAAATTTGCTCCCGTACCCCTAATCTATTATGGATTTTGGTGATTTAAAAAAAAAAACATCATAATTTATTGTTTACCATCAATACATCATGACAAATGCAAATATTATAACAAAAAATACATATACTTCTCGCAGCATAGCCCTCCTTTAAAGGCCCAGTCCGCGATTGAAAAGTAAACACTTTTTGTTTTTGTTATTGTTTTGGTCAGTTACTTTGTTTGCTGTGTTCACGTGCACACCTTCATCCCAGCAACCAAAGCAAATGTTTTCCGTGGAGGTATGGTATAACGTT
>OMPB01056992.1:0-10474 GCA_900312615.1 Stylephorus chordatus | reverse complement strand
GATAAGAGGGGGGAGAGAGAGCGACAGAAAAAGAGAGAGTAGCTGTGATAAAGGTCTTTATTTATACATCTATGCTACACTGTGCAGCATATCTTGCAGGGCTGCAGAATGAGACCACACTTCAGCTACTGACCTGAAGTGTTTTAACCTGAGGCTGTGAATGGTGTTGCTCACCCGTCAACCCTCCCCTACTTTACCCTTCTCTCCCACTGTCCTCCCAAGTCAAGATTTTCCCGTAAATATCAGATTTTTTACATTTACTTTTACATTTAGCAGATGCTTTTGTCCAAAGCAACTTACAAAAAGTACATTTGTCAGAAGGAAATGAACAACAACAATATCTCCGTTTGACGTAGCAAGATTTCAATAGAGCTAGTCTCAAACGATACTAACAGATAAGCTGCTGAGCACTTGTTGATGGAAGGTAGCCTTTATACATATATACTAGAGTACGTTGTTGATGCAAGGTAGCTTTTATATTGGTACGCTGCTGCCACCGCCAAGGACAAGGGCAGACTGCAACGTATCATCCGCTCCGCAGAGGTGATTGGCTGCAATCTGCCATCTCTCCAGGACCTGTAAGCCTCCAGGACCTGGAGGCGAGCAGGAAAGATTGTGGCCGACCCCTCTCACCCCATTCTTTTTGAAACACTTCCCTCTGGCAGGAGGCTGCGGTCCATCAGGACCAAAACCTCACGCCACAAAAACAGTTTCTTCCCATCTGTAGCTAGCCTCATCAACAAGGCCCGGGACCCCCACTGACACAAACTCTTATCCTGCCCCCATAGCCACTACACGCCACTTTAAACGCACAGTCCACACCTGCTCCATATTCTGTATAACTATTCTGTACTGTAAATACCCCTATCCGATTTTAATTCACTCATATTCACTTAAATTTTATTTTAATTTAATTTAACTTATATTGTACATAATTTTATATCCATTTTATATTCCATTTCATTTTTTTACGTGACCTTTTGCACTACTTGCTTTAATTTTTAATTCTTATTATTAGTATTATTATTATTCTATGTTAACTGTTTGCACCAACAACCACAGCAAATTCCTTGTACGTGTAAACTACTTGGCAATTAAAGAATTTCTGATTTTAAATGGAACTTTTGTAGTCTTGTTCTTATCACACAAATCTGTTCTGCTTAAGTCTTCACAGCTTAACCAGAAAAATGAATATGCACATAAATTCCAAATGTTGCCCTTTTAAAACTAGAACCTTGATCATGCCTGCTGCTAAAAGGATGACTCATCTCGTTACAGTTCAGACTTTGTAAAATAAAGGCCTGAGCTGAACTCGGTATTAGTCATGCACAATATTACCTGGCCGACGCAGGGCTCCCCTCTCCCAAGTTGTGTCTGAGCCAGGAGACCTCTCTCTGCAGCACAGGCGAGCAGGGAAGCATCTTTGCTGGGAAAGACGGTGGTGAAGGTGTCCCTGAGCCTGGGGCCCTGCGTCTTGGCTTCCTTGGCGATGGCGGGGGTGGCA
Source organism: Stylephorus chordatus (assembly GCA_900312615.1). Classification (NCBI taxonomy): domain Eukaryota; kingdom Metazoa; phylum Chordata; class Actinopteri; order Stylephoriformes; family Stylephoridae; genus Stylephorus; species Stylephorus chordatus. The sequence continues at coordinate 8,970 of OMPB01056992.1, read as the reverse complement.
GGGGCGGAAGAGGAAGGAGGAAGGAGCTCCTGGCTTTTGTTGGTGTTAACATGAAGGGGTAGGACGTTGTAGGGCTTCTTGTTTTCTCCAGCCAACTGCCGCTGGTTGTTGGCAGCTGTGACGCGACCCTGGGAGTCACTGCCAATGCTCCGCTGTAAGGCAATGATGACATCAGCAAAACAAAATATATGATATATCATAGATTTATATACATTTGTGTATTACCTTCCAACATTATGTTTTATTGTAGAAGTGGAATTAAGATTCTGCCTAGCTTTTCACCTCATCCAAGTCTGTGAAATTGATCCTCTGACGTAGTCGGTCCAGTTCTGCCTGATCTGGTACAGACATTTGTGTGGAGTATTTGACATGAGGAAAAGAGTGAGGAGTGCGGCCTCGTCTGCGGCCCGCCCCTGGGGTCGACTCAGGAGAAATGTCATTGGTCAGCCTGCTGTCTGCCACGGCAGCAGAGAACTTCTTCCTGTTTTTCTCTGAAGAGCGATTGGCCTTTTTCTGTTGCACTCCCCAGTCCTGGTCATTAACATGGAATTGTTACTGAATTAGAAAGTGGAATCGTTTATCAATTAAGTATACAGGGACCATAAAAGTGTCTAATAGAGTACTGTATTCGATTTTCAAAATGTCCTTGCCAAATTGTACACTGTATTACCAAAGGGGCATACTGAGTCAAATTGTAAATTGATGGATACAATTAAGGTTGCGTAAAAAAAAGGATTAGGCGTTTAAAATTCATGAGGCTCAGCAAAGTTGTACCATGTTATTAAGCCTATCCTCCAGACTGCCATTGGTCCAGTTATGCAGCTCTTGCTCTTCTGAATCATCAAAAGTGCCTCCTGTTGCCATGTCAGCTACTTGCAGACTGTAAAAATGTATAACATACATTTCAGTTGTCAATATATTATCTGCCGCGATTAAACATAAGTTCTTCTAAAACAATGTATAATGTATTTGCTAGGAAAGCAAATAGGCCTAAAGTACAGTCCTATTAAAAGGTAAACAGTAGCTGATGTGGACACGATCAACATTTAGGTATTCAAGAAAACAAACAAGAACGTTACTCGAATTTCTGATGCAGAAAGAGTTACGAAAGTTTGCGCTAAAATACCGATTATTTTATTTAATTATTTTGTCACCGTTTACAATTCGCTATAACCGTAACGTCTTCGAAAAGTCTTAACCCAAAACTTAATGGGCCCGCTAAAGATCCGGGGGAAACCAGTTGGGAGACTGGCGCGAGCCTAGCTTGGTAGCTAAATAAGTTTCTAGCGAAGCAAAAGCTTTGTTATCTAGTTGCCGAAGCAGTGAGTTAGCTAAACTTTAGAAGCATATATCACCAAAACATACCACGTTTTTTCATACGAAATATTGATTGGGGAAAAGGGAAAAAAATATTGACATTGACTAGTTAACTCGTGAACTAACTAACGTCTGCAACGGTTTAGTCGCCAAAATTGCCATGGCAACATACAATGGCCTTGTTAGATGGGGGATAACAACAAGGACATTAGTTAATAAGTTACAAATATATACTTATTTGCAAGTCCTTGTTATTTCCATACATGATGGCATATAAATACGACCCTGACTGTAAGCCAAAATACATATCGTGTACACGAATGAGCTGTGCCCAATCGTCGCACCTGCTAGCCAATACTAGCCTTCTCGTTATGTTTAGCCTCCATAGACTTGTACATCATATCCCCTGTAGCCAAACACTGCTAACATCGACCACGCAGCGAAATAGCTCGCAAGTTGAACAAAACCAAGCCTGCTAATGTTGCTAGCTGATGGCGAATCAAGAAATATATACGGTAAAATGTGCCCTCTATGTCATAAGCAAAACTATTACTCTTGCAATGGTCAACACTGACAATAATCTCGCTGTTCTTTATTTTAGTGATATCCACATTCCATTACATTAGCTAATGATCAACAGAAAGGAAATGGTGCTAACAATTACCTGTTCGTCGTAGAGACCCTAATACACTGCAGTTATTTAAGGCTGGGTTCCTGCTTAATAAATGCTATTAGTTAAATTATATGGCATACTATTCATTGATGCAAAATACGCCCCATCATGCTGATATACGTGACCATAATAACTGAAATACGTTCCCACTCCGATTCGTTGGGAGGCGCTCTTGGTTTTGCTGTGTTAACGAATCAAATACAGGAAGTGTTTTGTTTTCTTAAAGGAAGCAGGGTCGGTTCCGATCGTCTATTATGCGTCCATGTTTGTCGTAATACCAGTGCTGGCTGGGTAACATACGTAAGTAGAACGGGGGGAAAAACATATTTTAACGATTTTCAGAGCTGAAATTAAGATTATACATAAACCATGTAATTGTACGCCGCTGGGTAAACAAATTCAAGGTTGATATTTCGATGGTTATGTGAGTCAAACTAAACGACATTTTTTAAAAGAGTAGGCCTATAGCTTCGAGGTTGTTTTTTTTTTTAATTCGAATCGGGTTCATCTTTCAGGGGAAGTATGGGGTCTTCAAAAAAACACAAGGAAAAGAGTCGTGATAAGGATACAGAGGAGCGGCGTCGTGAGCACAAGAAACATCGCCACAAGGACCGAGAAAGAGATGCGGAACGAGATGGAGGTCGAGAGAAAGAAAAGAGAAAGCGTTCCAGATCTAGAGAAAGAAGTGGTCGGGAAAGTCGAAGCAAAGGTGAAAAAAGCAATACAGAGCCCCGTGTGAAGAAAGAAAAAGTTGATCACGGATATGAGGAAAGTACAGATATTGAACCCCAGTCTGCAAGCGGAGACGCATCCCTCAGCATTGATGAAACAAACAAGCTTAGAGCCAAACTGGGTCTGAAGCCTCTTGAGTTTAATGAAAACAAGAAAGAGCTTGGTACAAAAGAAGAACCCCTTGTCGCAGAGACAATCAATCCAGTTCATATTCTAAAACAGAAAGAGATGAGGGAGAAGCTTGCAGCAATGAAAGAAAAACGTATCCTTAATCAGAAGCTGGGTAAGGTTAAGACCTTAGCATCAGATGACTGGTTGGATGACACTTCAGCATGGGTTGAGAAAAGTCGCAAGGCAGCAAAAGAGAAGGAAATGGCTGAGAAAAGAGCCAAACTCTTGGAGGAGATGGATGAGGAGTTTGGTGTAAGCAGTCTGGTAGAGCAGGAATTTGGACAAACTAAGAAAGATCCATATTCTTCTCGAGATCTAAAGGGACTGAAAGTACAGCACAAGATTGACTCATTCGGTGAAGGAGAGACGGTCATCCTCACACTACAAGACAAGGGTGTGCTTGAAGAGGAGGAAGATGTACTGGTAAATGTGGGTCTGATAGACAAGGAGAAAGCTGAGAAAAATGTTGAGTTGAAAAAGAAAAAGCCAGATTACAAGCCATATGAGGAAGAAGAGAGTGTGGATGATATGGTTACATTTAAGCCCCACACTGTACTGTCAAAATATGATGAAGAGATTGAAGGTGAGAAGAAAAAGAGTTTCAGGTTGAGCACAGGGGGCATTGCTGAAGGGGAGCGGGAGAGGGAGCTTCAGGCTATTAAAGAAAGCCTACGTAACCAGGCTCAGTCCTTGGAGATGCCTGCTCTCATGATTGCCTCAGAGTACTTCACACCCCAAGAAATGGTGGGCTTTAAAAAAACTAAGCGCCGCGTGAAAAAATTGAGAAAGAAGGAGAAGCATGTTTCAGATGAACCCCTCGATGACACTCGCAGCTCTGATTTTGGTTCCAGGGCGCGTGGCCGGGGCCGCAAACAGCTTGATGAAGAAGGGCTAGAGCTGGCAAACGAGAGTGAATCTGTGGCCAAAGATGTGCCCCAAATGTCCGATGACATCCGCATGGCAGAAATGGAGATGAGCGATGACGAGGACTTTACACCTCCTGAATCAGCTGTCATTGAGGAGGATGAGGCAGAGCAAGAACTTCAAAAACAACTGGAGAAGCAGAGAAAACTTAAACAAAAGCAGCTCCTCAAGGACTCTGGGGAAAAGGTAGCAGAGCAGGTGAAGCTGCTTGACAAAGCGGACTATGATGAAGATCCAGACAAAAGAAACAACATCGTTTTCAATGCCACTTCAGAGTTTTGTAGAACTCTAGGTGATATTCCAACATATGGACTCTCGGGCAACAGAGAGGACCAAGAAGATATAATGGATTTCGAGCAGGAAGCGGAAAGGGAGGATACAGGTGACATGGATTCTGACATGGATGAGAACATTGGGTGGAGCACAGTCAATTTAGACGAGGAGCAGAAACAGCCGGATTTCTCAACAGCCTCCACGACCATTTTGGATGAAGAGCCTATAGTCAACTCTGGCCTCGCTGCTGCTCTGTTGCTTTGCAAAAACAAAGGTCTATTGGATACTCAAATGCAGAAAATAGCTCGTGTCAAAGCTCCAAAGGGTGCCCTGCCCAATGACAACTATTGCATTGAAGACAAAATGACCATTGATGACAAGTACAGTCGCAGAGAAGAGTACAGAGGCTTCACACAAGACTTCAAAGAAAAGGACAGCTATAAACCTGATGTCAAGATTGAGTATGTGGATGAGTCCGGACGGAAGCTCACACCGAAAGAAGCTTTTAGGCAGCTTTCTCATCGATTCCATGGAAAAGGTTCTGGTAAAATGAAGACTGAGAGAAGGATGAAAAAGCTGGAGGAAGAGGCATTGCTGAAGAAGATGAGCAGCAGTGACACTCCCCTTGGCACAGTGGCTTTGCTTCAAGAAAAACAGAAATCTCAGAAAACTGCATACATTGTCCTTAGTGGTAGTGGTAAAAGTATGAATGCAAACACCATAACAAAGTAGGCTAAGATGCCAATTTAATTAATAACCTTACAGAGGATATTTTAAGTAGACTTTAGTTCCAATCCCCAGTTGTAACAAGCTTGTTGTCATAGTTAAATTGCTGAATAAAATCAATCAAGGAATTTGTTTGTTTGTTCTCATCTAGGGTACTAATAAAAGATTCGGAAACAAGTATCAAAAGCTTAAACGTAAAACATGATCTGCTTTAGCAAACTTATTTGTAAAAAAAATAATAATAATAATAATAACCATAGACTGATTAAAGACAAAATGTTACATCAGAGATGTAACCAGCACACTTTTAACTTTGTCAGACTGCATTTTTAAGATATAAACTATTAACATAAAATTTCGTCCAACTAATTTTAAGAGCTGAATATTTATTTTTGCATAACAATTGTGGTTCTACTGTAGTTTATATTTCTGACCTGATAAATGAATGCGTGATTTGTCCTGAAAACGTTAATCCAATTATGTTTTACTTGTTAAAAAAAATGTATTAAGCTCTAATAAATTATATTTGACATACATGTCAATAACTTGCTAAAAATTTGGGGCAATTTGAGTAAAACAGTGTAGCCTATAACGGAACTAACTGGCGAAGCTGTTGCAGTACCTGCAAGGTAGAAGAAACGCTGAAACGGCTAACGTTAGCATCGATTGACAACAAGAATTGTAATGCTTATGGCTGAGCTCTAAGGTAACTATAATGTAATCCTGGTCGTGTGACAATTATGCAAGAAAACGTAATGTAGTTACAAGTTAACATTGTTGTATTGCAGTGCTTTAAACTGCGAAGTACTATATATTTATTCACAATGACTTGTGTTTGTCGCTCTCGGCAAGCTAACGAGCTAACTCATTTACAGTTTGCCTCACAACCAATGACAGCATTTGGTCGTCATCTATTAGGGCATTTTGTATATTGCTCGTCAAAACGTAATTTAGATGACCCACTGCTTCTCCATAAAATTATTATATTTCCTAGTGCATAGCCAGTTAGATTATCTCGAACTATCACAACTGCTGCTATGTGGCCACAACCAAGCGAGGTTAGCTAACTGCTAGCCTATGATATTGAGTATTATACGCTGTAAATGAACGTCAAACATCAGGATTTACAGTTTGACGTTATCGTCAACCTCAACCTTGAATATCTTAAAACGTAATGTATGTCTCAGAAAACCTAACCCAATAGTGTTGTCCGATATTAATGTAAGTATCGACAATAACGCGCACCATATGTGTCAAGTGGAATTAGAAGAACAATGGCATATAATCTGTTATTACAACAACGACAAAAAACCTGCTAACTTCTGATTTAAAAATGTATATTATCGCCAGTTTCTTGAATATCCCGTCGCTGGCTAACAATTACTTAATGAGTGCAAACTTGTGTACAACTCATAGTCTGGAGATCCGTAGCAGTTGCCAATGTATAGTGAAAAATATGGTTGCATTTCATCTCATCAGGGCGTTACATCAACAAGTGACGCCAACGACTTTTTGAGATGTCGGAACCTAAGCCACCCACTCCTACTCCTGGAGACATATACAAGGGTTGGCTTTTCAAATGGACCAACTACATAAAAGGTTACCAGCGACGATGGTTTGTTTTGAGTAATGGTCTTCTGTCTTATTACAGGTTTGTTAAACCCAGTCTTTCAAGTAGATCACTAAAGTTACTATTTTCCATATCCCTTCTAATCTTTGGCATATACCTATCCTGCTTTTTTGGCTATAGTTTGAAAAATTTAAGCATCTAAAAAATATTTGCAATATGTATTTAGCCTATATTAACTTCTCAAAACTGTAATACTTCTATGTATGATTTCATGAGATTGGACATTGAAGACCAGTACCAAGTGACCTAATTTTAGTAGTAGCCTTGTCTTGCATCTTTCTGTGAACACTTGCATTTGTGCATGGGTGTAAGTATGATTTGACTGTATTGAAATTGTTTATAATAATATTACAATGCATTTTATCATTTGCTTATCAATTTTAATTTTGCATGTAAATGCTTGCTATCGGAATGATTTTTTTATTTTTATTTTGTAAGTTGCTTTGGATAAAAGAGTCTGCTAAATGTCCAAAATGTAAAATGTTATTACAGCATGTGGTTGAGTTGGTCCTGATTCCAGAATTGAGATTGCAGACCAAGTGAAGAGTTTCTTGAATTTAATCTATTAAAGGTCCAACTGTTAAATGGTTAAAATCTGGGATTATTTTTAATTACATATTTTTTTCAATATACCTATTTCCAACTTTCCACAGGACACAGGCAGAGATGGGCCACACATGTAGAGGCACCATCAACCTAGCCACAGCCAACATTGCTGTGGAAGATTCATGTAATTTTGTCATTTCAAATGGTGGGGCACAGACCTACCACTTAAAGGCCAGCTCAGAGGTAGAACGCCAACGCTGGATCACTGCACTGGAGCTGGCCAAGGCAAAGGCAGTCCACATGCAGGCTGAGTCGGGTGAGAGAGAGAGGTTGTGTTTTTGGAGAGGCTCAAGAAAAACGGGCTCAACCCTGTGGCAAATACTCTTTGTGTGATCTTTTTCTTGAGGCATTTACCCTTTATATGCATTTTTGTTCATGCTTCCATAGATGACTCTGGTGATGAATGTCCCACATCACCCCCTACTTCAGCACGGAGTGGAGGCGGCCCTAACTCAGAGGTCCAGTCAACACTTCGCACGCTAGGCTGCAAAGTGGAGGACCTTAGCACCTGCAATGACCTGATCACCAAGCATGGCTCTGCCCTCCAAAGGTCAGAGGGCACTTCTACCGTCTTTCATCAGACTGAGTAGAATCAACACTCCACAATATGTAGTAGTATAACCTAACCAATTAGTAATAATTGAAATTGCAGAAGCAGATGCCTTTGTTTTTCTGTATCCCAGGTCTTTGTCAGAGCTAGAAGGGCTCAGTATACAGGGACCCATGGGTGAAAAGATCAGACAGGTGACAGAGAGGGCCACGCTGTTCCGAATCACCTCTAATGCCATGATCAATGTGAGTTCCCGAGACTTGCGGCAACAAAAGGGTGCGGCATTTCCTCGTAAAAGTGCTTTAAAGTTAATTTGTATGCCCACTCGCCCTCAGGCGTGTCGAGACTTCCTCAACATAGCCCAGACCCACAGTAAGCGCTGGCAGAAGGCCTTGCAGGCTGAGAGAGACCAGAGAATGCGACTGGAGGAGACTTTAGAGCAGTTGGCCAAGCAGCACAACCACTTGGAAAGAGCCTTCAGAGGAGTCACAGTACTCCCCCTGTCACACAGCAACCCCACTATAGACAACAAAGGTAAAGCTCTCTCCATGTGCCTTTAGCTTTATGGCCTCTGGGTTTCTGGTGAAGGACATTTTATTTACTTTGAAACAGTGTTTTTATTTTATTTTATTATGATTATTTTTTTAATATATAAAAGCCTCAATAGCTTTTTTTTTTAATATTTAATATTTTTATTTTTTATTTGAAAACTTTTTGGTAGCATTCCCTGGAATAAAAACATTATTTTTTACTCTTATTTCTTGTTGCAAAAAGCGCCTTTGATTTGTGTGTGTGTGTGTGTGTGTGTGTGTGTGTGTGTGTGTGTGTGTGTGTGTGTGTGTCATTAATTCCCTCCCTCAAGAAAACTTTAATAGGGCCTGGGCTCCTGAACCTACAAAAGATCAACTGTGTCAAGTAAGAAAAATTGCAGGTGCACATTCCCTAGCGGTGCACTCCCCCCTTACCATCACGCACATGTTAATGCGCTCATGTATGTACACACACACAAGCAAGACTCGCATAGACACAAACGCTTACGGTGAAGACTTTCCCTCCTAACACACACACACTTACATACTGGCACTCTCCATCCATGATCGGGGGGGGGCTCTAAGCAGATCCTTTTTCACTGGGATAAAGCACTCTATTCTGTCCCTGGTGATGAGCTGAGGAAAGGGCTGAAAGCGGAGAGGCTGAGAGCGACACGTCACTCAGCGGCGCGCCGCAGCTCCTTGCAGTGGCACGCCGCTTCTTAAGCGGACCTGCTGGAACGCTGCGACCCGGATATCGAGCGGGCGGATATGGCCGACGTCATATATTTCAAGCCTGTTTTTCCCAAGTTATGTTTTGCGTTTTTGAATATTAGGT
>OMPB01056991.1:0-11424 GCA_900312615.1 Stylephorus chordatus | reverse complement strand
ATGAGGGTAGGGAATGAGGTGGATTGTCTACTCCGGGTAGGGAATGAGTCCTTACCCCAAGTCAGGGAGTGTAAGTATCTCGGGGTCTTGTTCTCGAGGGAGGGGACGATGGAACGGGAGTTGGGTCAGAGAATCGGAGCAGCGGGAGCGGTGCTACGATCTCTGTACCGCACCGTTGTGATGAAAAGAGAGTTGAGCCAAAAGGCAAAGCTCTCGATCTACCGGTCAATCTTCGTTCCTACCCTCACCTATGGTCATGAAGGGTGGGTCATGACCGAAAGAACAAGATCACGGATACAAGCGGCCAAAATGGGTTTCCTCAGGAGGGTGGCTGGCATCTCCCTTATGGATAGGGTGAGAAGCTCATTCATCCATGAGGGACTCGGAGCAGAGACGTTGCTCCTTGGCTTAGAAAAGAGCCAGTTGAGGTGGTTCGGGCATCTTGTAAGGATGCCACCTGGTCGCCTCCCTAGGGAGGTGTTCCAGGCACGTCCAGCTGGGAGGAGACCACCGAGCAGACCGTGGACCAGGTGGAGGGATTATATCTCCACGCTGGCCTGGGAATGCCTCGGGATCCCCCAGTCGGAGCTGGCTAATGTGGCCAGGGAGAGGGAAGTATGGGGCCTCCTTCTGAAACTGCTACCTCCACGACCTGAATCCGGATAAGCAGTTGAAGATGTATGTATGTATGTATGTTTTGAGTGAAGACTTAAAAATAACAAGTGTTTGGGCAGACCTGGTGTGAGCTGGTAAAATGTTCCAGAGACGTGGGGCGGCGAGAGAGACAATGACAGAGAGAGCAGAGAAGGAGTGTGTGTGTGGGGGAGCAATACATTTGGTTTGGGTGAAGACCTCACGACTGGATCATGAGGTATGACAAATTTTGCAATCACAATTATGATGCCCATACAAGTGGCAAGCAAATATAAATAAATTATATGGTAACCCCATGGGAAATACAAGAGGCTTACTTTTTTAATGAATGGCATGTATTCTCCATCCTTGGCACATGATCCATACTCGTTCTCAACTTGAAGTGCAATGATCGGGCCTCCTTCTCGAAACTTAAAAAAATAATAAAAAAAACACAACAATGCAATAGCAAAACTGCTCAGCCCATGTGTTTAGCAACGAAGCTTGGGAGTGATTATGAATGCAAAATATGAATCATGTCATCACATAGGTATCTTTAAGGACATTTAGAAAACATTCAAGCATCTTGAACAAAGCATTTAAGACTGGTACAGGACTTACCTGTACCAGCTGAAACAAAGATGGAATCAGGTTTGGTTTTCAGCTTATAATTGATAAAGAGGTCTGATGCCACAGACTCACCTAGGCAACCCCCCCAAATCCCACTCTGCACAAATATAGGGTCCAGGACGCAGAATCACCCGTAGGCCCAACTCTACTGCTATGCCAAGATAAGCCCTAAAAGTGTGTTTTTGTTGTTACAAATTAAAAAAAAAAGTGCGTTATTAGGAATTGTACAATTTAAATTATGGAGGAAGATGGCCAAGTCTCTCATAACATGTTTACTTTAGATCCAGTTGACCCTGGAAATTGTACACCCCTCTCTCAGGCTCATGCATATTCCATGGCACATATCTGCAAGAAGAAGCAACAATCTGGTTATTTTTGAGGCTACATGAACCAAAAACATGTGCACTTCCTTGTCATGATTTATTTTGAATTGTTTTAGCTGGACTAACTTTGGCACAAACATGCCCTTCTGTTTCACTCAAGCATCAGTGTGTTTTTCACTGTTCTATTCACTGGTTCCATGCTGTAGTCAGAAAGCCATGAGAGTGGCGTACGTTGTTAGAGTGTTAAGACCACAGGCCTTCATCTTCAACAGCCGATCTTCCCAGTGGGCGCTGGGGACGCGGAAGTAATGGATGGAGCCTCCCAGGATGCGAAAGGGCTTTCCCTCCAGAGTGAACTGGGAGGAGTTGGCCTGAAGTCCCTCAATGTTGCTCATTCTCCTCACTTAGGGTGTCTGAAAGATTAAACCAGATCTGAGGACAAAATTATATTACTACTTACTTAGGTGCAGATTTTACAACAACAACAACAACAACAAATAATAATAATAATAATAATAATAATAATAATAATAATAATAAATAAATGATATGGACCAAGTTTATATTTTCATTAGCACTGATTGTGTGGTTGTGTTGAAGTTAAAATGATAGAACTTGATTAAGCAGTAGTCTTTTAAGTAAAATATGATGCATTCCATCCATGCTAATCTCAAACCAACAGCTATAAATATAATGGCTGACAGGGGTGAGAATAGTTTACAACTATCCCCCAATGAAGACTAGGGATATTTTTTGTATTTTCTTTATTTTTCAGCTTGCCTAGACAGTGGACAACAAAGACAGTCAGGGGTGTGCCTGCAGACATGCTGAAAAAGGCTGCAAATTGAAGTCAGACAGGGAAAATCAGTCACCAAGGCTAATTCTATCTGCCATGTCACTTTGGGCAAATATTGTAAAGCTTTACAGGAGCTCAAAGAGAAAGACTCATGGGAGCAGCCCGTGGAGGCTATGTAGCAGTCAGAAGGTCTTCATTGAAGCACATGTAAAAATATTGACTACTATTCTTACATTCTTATAGATATACCCGTGAAGCAAGCTTTAGAAGAAGAAAAGCACTATAGCAAAAATGTTAAAAAGAAAGAGGGAAAGCAAGCAAAACAACACAGAGAGAAAGCCAACCAAGAAAAGCTCCAGGCCAAATGAGCCAGTTCAGTTCAGTTGACTTTATTTGTACCGTAGGTAAATTTGTTTTGCAGCAGAGTCGTACACGTATTTAAAAATGACAGGCAATAGACAAACATATAAAAGTACACAAATGCTGCAATCCTCCCTAGATCACTGAACCTAAAAATAAGATAAATAAAATAATAAAATAAATTGAAAAAACAAATAAATAACCCTTGCTTCTAATTAAGTTCAATTAAGTTTAAATTGACTGAGATTCAAGTTGATTTTGTTCAAAAGATAACTCATATATGCATGTGCAGTTATGTTAAATGAGATGTTAAAATGGTTCAGTTCAATAGGATCAGCATAGTCAAACGCACGCACGCACGCACGCACGCACGCACACACACACACACACACACACACACACATATATATATATATAGACTGACAATCATGTTGTTCTTTCATTTCATATGTTCTTCATTAAAGCTCTTCTAATGCAAATTGTATAGTGTGGGCTCAATTTCCTTTTATTGTAACAACTTACCCCAGATAGTGTTACAGTATTAGGTTGTAACAATGGATTGTATTTGACATCAATTCATGAAGTCTGTGATATTATAATAGAGGTTGGAATGACAGCTATTTGTAGTAGACAAATGTGGGTAGAATTTGTCTCAACATTTGAACACCAAAGCTCAGAGTTAGGCAGCCGATAGGTGTTGACACAAAATATAGTGTTACAATCATTCCCGTCTGCTATTACATAATTTGTCTGTTAGTTCATAAATGTTAATTTTAACATCCCTATTATCTCAATCGGGGAATGATGATATTATTTTTCAATTCAACAGCAGAGAATTGATAATACAGTAGGCCTACCTCGAGGGTGAGCTTATGGGCATCATTTGAAGAGATAACAGTGGTCCCACCGCTGCGGTGCAGAATAGGCTACTGCGGACATTAGAATCTATTGTCGGCTAAGGACAAAAGCGTAATTGTATTCCATGTAACATGCTCTCTCTCTTTAAATGAATGGTGGTTGATGGAGAAAGGGAAGGTTTGCTGCACGTGTTTGGGTTTCATGACCTACCACATAACATCTGCATACATTTACAGCCTACAGCTACAACAATGACACCGATCGAAAAAATGAAACTTCAATTTACTGTTTTGTTTTATAGATTATAGATTAATAGGAAATAAGCTCCTTCGTTTTTTATGACGAATTACTTAGTAAGAATATTATTGTTGCTGTTATGCATTTAAATCACAGTGATCGTAGTCTGTCTCCTCAAAAAATAAAAATAAATAAATAAAGATACAAACATGAATGAAAAAAAAAGACATTTAGAAAAGTATCAAGTATAAATATCGGATAACATTATTATTATTTTGTAAGTGTATCGTCACTTATATCCACTTCCACTAATTCATTAATTCCATCAGTCTCTAATTTATATTGGCTGCCATGATATGTGTGATAAATAAATCAGGCTGCTTGGTTACTTGTTAAATTGTCGAATGTGCACTCAATGAAACGAAAATAGATTTCCGCTGTAGACGTAAACAAACATTTCCAACCAGTGCTACAGCTACAGTAGTATTTCTGGTTACTCAAGCTCGTGCGAAGAGACAGCTGCGCCACGCGCGCAGTCACCAACGACCAGCAACATTGGGCCTATTTTAAGAAGAACCCAATGTTTGTTCGTTTGCCTTTACTTCGAAGATATATTCTGCTGTGTATAATTCTCTGTGGGATCATTGCTTATAAGTTTGCAAGGTAAGCCCTAAAGTAGGCTGACCGGGGATCAAACTAACGCGGGGTTTGTTGTAACAAAGACATTTTATATTGTTGCACAGGTTCAAACAAGAAACGCTTTCTGTCATGTTTTCAAGAAGGTGACGTATTGTTAAGTTTTAGAACAATCTGACCAGTTAATCAATTTATATCAGCAAAGGTGCTTAACTTTTTGTATTGGAGCTGTTTTTCGAATACTGGCTTGCAGAGTCAGAGTCCAACCATATACTGTATCAATAATTGATTAGGATTAAATGATTTAATCATTCATATGGTAGATAATGTAGCTTGGTTTTGAAATATGACAGGAACACACACAACAATGGCTAGCTAGGCAAAAGTCCAACCACCACTGCGCGGGGTTAGTTCTAACGCTCTGTTACAACTAACCCCACGTAAAGTTATCGATGACAACAACTTATTTTGTGGTATTTTTATTCTCAGAATGAGCAGCCCAAAGAGAAAGACAGACAGGGTGCTAGAGACGTGCTGATCCTTGCTGCCAGAGGTGGAAAGCGCTAGGTCTATCAGCTGCTAAGTGCTGTTACCCACAACCGTTTTATCAGTCTGTCCCGTATATTATACATACATTACATAGCCTCTGTGAGATGTGATTTCCAACCGCATTTGCACGAGTCTGCATGGCAAAACACTGCAGAATTGAATACAGTGTGAAAATATTTGTTTAATGTGTACCTACATCTACAAGTGATGGTAAATGTGGCTGCAAACAATCTAGTTTTGATGATGATTTTTAGTTTGCCAGAGAACAATATTGCATCCGCAGATAATGTTTATTTAATTCAGTATATATTTATAAATGTCAAATGATTAATGTATTAGGAATGCAAAAAAACACATTTGATATAAAATAGAATTGCATAGACTTTATTTTGTTTGCACCAAATTATAAAGACTTTTCTAGCTGGTGTTACATTGATTTCCATGTCTGTTACAACCTACCTCGCTTATGGGGTAAGTTTTACTTCACCATCACTTTCAGTTGAATTTTAAATGAAAGGTATGTTGTAGAAATACAGTTGTGGTGTGTAATGATAATAACATGGATGTGTATGTAGCTTGTGTAAAAATATGATTAATCTGACTTGTGTATATCTTTTTTTTATAAATTTGCAAAAACCAAAATGTGTTAGTTTCATCCCGGTCTACGCAGCATTGTCCATCAGTCTAATCAACTGAGCTCATTTGAAATCAGTTTAAAACAAGCCGACCACCATGTGTTGATGCTGTAGATTAGGCTTCTAAATTTAGTCTTGTCTCAAAAGCAAAGCCTTTCATAAGCTTTTGAAAACTTCATACACAGACTGTATACTAATTCCTTGCTGCAATCTATTTTTATGACTATGCTATTTAACCTTCATAGACATTGGAGATGAACATTTTTTATCATGACTGGTACCAGACCCCTTTCATATATGTTATATATCGGTGCACCTGCTCAGTCATTTAAATTCAAACTTCATAATATAATATACAGTATAATACTATAATAAAAAGATGGTCTACAACATATAGAATTTGTACTGTACAAACGTACGAATTGTAAGTCGCTTTGGATAAAAGCGTCTGCAAAATGCCCTAAATTCATTAATTTTCTTAACCGCTTTTCCTCTAGAGGGTCGCGGGGGAGCTGGAGCCAATCCCAGCTGACATTGGGCGAGAGGCAGGGTACATTCTGGACTGGTCGCCAGTCAATCGCAGGGCTAACATACAGAGACAGACAATCACACGCGCAATTTAGAGTCACCAATTAACCTAACCTGCATGTTTTTTGGTCTGTGGGAGGAAGCCGGAGTACCCGGAGAGAACCCACGCAGGCACGGGGAGAACATGCAAACTCCACACAGAAGGGCCCCTAAATGCCCTACTGTACATGTAAATATAATCGTTTGTTTTTTGTTTCTTTTCATCTTTCAGGTCGCCAATTGAAGTGAAAAAGATGACCCATCATGAAGAAGGACTTCAGACCAACTCCTCCCAGTTCACTCTGGAGGGAAAGCCCTTTCGCATCCTGGGAGGCTCCATCCATTACTTCCGTGTCCCCACTGCCCACTGGGAAGATCGGCTGTTGAAGCTGAAGGCCTGTGGTCTTAACACTCTAACAACGTAAGCCACACTCTTTGCCGACTACATGGAATAATCCTGGAATAATAATCCCTCAATGATTTTGTATTTAAAACAATCATTTTAAACTAAACAAAAAGCACAAGAATTCAACGGGTTTAATTTTATTATCCAATGCCTTACGTAAGGTATGTCCCATGGAATCTGCATGAACCAGAGAGAGGAATGTTCAACTTCCAGGATCAACTGAATTTAGAGTAAGGATGCACTCAGACAGTACTGTACATTGTTTCATGTTGAGACAGTGCTTTCCTGTAGAGGGCAGTGTTGCATTGCAAAAGTGCTTGTATCAACCCCTTGATGAGTTTCACATCGCTGAAGACAGTTCTGACCGTCTTAAATGCAAAAACATATCTTGTTATAATTTATCAATATAAAGACATGGATTTAAACAGGATGTTTACTATTACATTTACATTCAACACATTCACATTAAACAAATAAATACTGTATAATATATGCTATTTTTGCTCAGTATTCAAATCTATTTGTATTGATTTGCATAATGCCTTAGTGAAAGACCATCCACAAATGATGTCATTGTATCTCCTTTCCTAGAGAGTACCTCAGTCTAGCAGCCAAGTTGGGTCTCTGGGTCATCCTACGTCCCGGGCCTTACATATGTGCTGAGTGGGATTTGGGTGGGCTACCCAGGTAAATAGAATTTTAACAGACAGATTTTTTAATTTTAATTTTATATTATTTTATATCACAATTATTATTATTATTTTTTTTTTAAAGATTTTAAAGGGAACCTTTAGTTTGTCTGAAGCAAAATTCAAACATTAGGATGCAGCAATGCAGAGTACTTGTATCAGCAGTCTCAAATACTGTAGGTTATCTAATCTAATCTAACTATAAAGGAAGAAATATCTGTATGTCCGGATGAATGTCCTTGGATTATCTCGACAACCGTTAATTCGATCTACTTCACACTTGGCGGGTGTATTGCTGGGGACACAAGGACGTGTACTGTACTGTACTGAATTTGGTGCAATTTGGAATTGTGACACATGTAATAATAATATACTTTGAATAAACAAGTGAACGACGAGCCGCCGCTCAGCTCTGTCAGTACTCTCTAGGTAAGAACCTGTATGTAGCGATAGCTTACAGGCCAGCAACATATCAGAGAGAGAAAATCACGAGTTTGGCTTTAATCAAACATGTCACGTGTAATATTAATGAATACATTTAGAATTTGTTGCAATTTGGACATGCAACGCATAATAAACTTTGAATAAAGCAAACAGTGAGCTGCCGTGCAGCAATATATCAGAGAGAGATACAATTAAATGTAAAGGAATTACTTTTTATTTAAATTGGCTTTATTCAAATAATTGTCAAAAATAAAATAAATAAAAAGTAAAAATTAATCGGGAGGTCCCGATTAGCACAGGGAGCGTGCTGTTAACATTGGACAACGCCTACATGCTAGCTTTTAAAACTAAACAAAACTGTCATCACAAACAAAGCATTGTTTATTTACATTCATTAATCAGAGCATTTACAATAATCACTCAAAATCAGCAGGGGGAGGCATGCAGAAATGGCTGTTTACAGTTTGCAGTGCTCTCTCTGTCATTGATTGTCCCTTCACTTCCCTGTTGTTTCCCTTCTGTCTGTGGATTGCTACAATGTGGGGGGAAATGGAATTGGGGCCGAAAGTTCTATTTACAACCACGAAAAGCAAGCAGGCAAATAAATCAAACTTAGTGACATGTTCTGTCTGTGTTATCGATCTCCTCCGCTTTGTTTCAGTACAGTTCAACCACGCCAATGGAACCAACCAACCCCGTTACATAGTCAAAGACATCACTCCAAAATGGCGGATCGCTAGCTAGATACAGTAACTAGGTAGAACGTACGAAAATAAATCTGTCATATACAGTATGTGGTTTCACAACTTCTATTAGATTTTACGCAAGGTGGTTTTTCTAATATATTTGGGCACTACCAAGTACCAAAACATGCACTTTTCATGTCCCCAGGGCAGCAACATGTAAGAGAGAGAGAAAGTCAACTATAAGGGAATTTGGACACATGACATGTGTAATATATTATTATTAATAAACTTTGAATAAACAAGCTTAGCTCTGTGCAGCAGAGGGTCGGGGCTTCAGGGCTCTGCGACTGTTATGTCCGAAGTGTGCAGCCCAGTAGTCAGTTCATCCAAATAAGGCCTATTTGGAACAGGCATGTTTTGAACGGGCACTGCACTATTTATATAGAATAAATCCAATTTTTAAAAAAACTCTGAATTTAAATAAAATGGCATAATCTTTCCTGGACGCATGGTGGATGTCAGGCTGCTTTTGTATATAATAATTTGTTCTTAATTGCTTGCCTGGGTAAATAAAGGTTAAATAAAAAATAAATAAATAAATGTCCTTGTTAAATTCCAATCACCATGTTCGAATGACATCCACATTTTTGCACTAAATCTTTAGTTTTAATTATATATTACATTTAATTATATATTTAATTATATTGGCACTTTGTATTCGATGAAACTAAATGTTCAGGAATCATTTTTTTATCAGCAGTCAGAAAGTCGAAATGTTGCATTGTAATGAAATACCTACTACATTTTACTGGGTCATGGTTGGTTAGCTGCTGGTTAGCTAAACACATAAACAACTGGATGAAACCCTTTACTTTATACATATATACATATTTATAAGGGGCACTGTTCAGCTGTTAGTGTAACAGACTTGATTTCATATCAAATGAAGAGCCATACAAAAGCTATATTTGGACCTTCATTTATACAGAATAGTTTTAAATATAAAGTTATAAAAATGATTGAAGATAAGTTGTTTTTCCTTCTTTAATCTTTGGCTCATACTTTTTAACTTCGATAGCACCAATCTAACAAGTCCACATATCAATGCACTGCACATTAAATTAACTTGTGGGGTGACCTTGATTAAGTGAATTTACAGTATTTCTATCACGGTGTTCCAGTTGGCTGCTGCGTGACGACAATATGAAGTTAAGGACAACATACCCAGGGTTCAAAGATGCTGTCAGCTCCTACTTTGATCAACTCATTATGAGGGTTGTCCCTCATCAGGTAGGTTTTTGATATATGTGATCGTACTCATTTAAATCATATTTTGTCTCATGATAAGATGTACCCTACTTTATTAATCTAGGCAGCTACAATATGTTATATGATATCCAAAACTGTCTTGTAAAAATATACTTTTTGGGAATATGATTATAAATATGTACTGTAGGCCTACTTACTCCACCTGGAATATAACATTTTCAATTAGCTGCAGAATAGTTTTTCATGAGAACAAAATGCATGCAGGGTGTCTTCTAAATCCATTTTTACATATTAGGCTCATGGCTAAAGCCCAGAAAATACATTGGTAGCATGATGATACATGTATTAATCATGTGTAATACAGTGTGTGGCATGCTGTATTTAATAATGTGCACTATCCCAAATAAACTATAAACTTAAGATACTGTACCTCAGTAACCCGTTTTACTCACTTCAAATGAATGGTGCCTTCGAGATTAGGGTGGACTTTGAGAATTTAACATTTAACGCTTGAACAATTAATACAATAGAAGAAAACTAATTTGTCTCCCTATTCATTGGCCAACTGAAACGCAGCACTCAAATGGTGGCCCCGTCATAGCAGTTCAAGTGGAAAATGAATATGGCTCCTATGCTAAAGACACAAAATATATGTCATTCATCAAGGAGGTAGGAGTCTTTTTTTAAAATATATATACTATTAAAAGTGATTGGCACTGCACAATTATATGTGCATATGGCCACACTCATATCCAGCGTTGGTTATTGCATCTCCCTGACTCACTTTTTTTTGGGTCAACTGTTCTTAATACCCTTCCTAAAATGCTTAATACCTCTCCTTCACAGGCCTTATTGTCTAGGGGCATCACAGAGATGCTGCTGACCTCGGACAACCAAGATGGACTAAAGCTTGGCGGCGTGAATGGAGGTATTGTCACTCAGACTTGCAGAAGGAACACACACACACACACACACTAGGACAATGAACAGGAGATCATGTGAGGCGAGTATGAGTCAGTGTCTGGCAGCTTCCCTTCAGAACAATTATGGCAAAACAAAATGGGTATTATTAATTATTATGTAACCATAATTACCCATGCTTACGCCTATTGGAGTAACTGGGGAGGTGTTAGGCAATTTCCATTGATTTGACAAGCCTTTACCACTTGTCATGAGTCTACAATATTTTACAGGCCATTTTCTCATGTAGTATGTGTGTGTGTTGGCAACTCTTGACTATAGTTTCTGTACTATAATAACAACTTCTTCTGCCACACTCACAGTCCAATTACGGAACATTGTGCTTTGTAGCATGGGTAAAATACTACTAAAATAAACATGATGTGCTGAATAGAATGTAATAGTGAAAGTGCCATCTAATAGATTTAGGGCTCTATTTCCAGAAACCAAACGCAATAGCGAACGCAAGCGTAAGCGCGGGCGCTATCGTTTTGTGGGCGTGTCGGCGAGATTTTTGGCAATTTCATGACGGCAGTCTTGGCGCAACTGATGGCGATATCGCTAAAAGGCTGGGTTTAAATGTCCAAGGTGTGTCTCTATGGTAGCCAATCAAATGATTGCTCTCATGCAAAAAATAAAAAAAATAAAAAAAAAGGCCAGTTGGAACGCATTCGCTCCATGCAATTTCATAATGAGCAACCCAAACGCAAATGCGAGTTTTGTCTCGGGCTGGCGTTCTGGTGACA
>OMPB01056990.1:6678-19448 GCA_900312615.1 Stylephorus chordatus | reverse complement strand
GTGTGTGTGTCTGTGTACGCGCATGTGTGTGTGTGTGCATGTGTGTGTGACGTGTGTGTGTGTGTATGTGTGTGTTTGTGTGTGTGTGTGTCTTAACAGGTTTAGCCAGGGAGCGGGAGTAGACTTATTGCTGGAATCTCACACAATCCGGTTTCTGTTTCTGTCCACAGTCAGAACAACCAGCAATGTCTTTGACATACATTAGAACTCATGTCTTAACAATTTGTCCATGGTTATTTTCTAGTTATAACTCAAATTCCATATTCCACTTAAACGTATGTATGTACTGTATGTATGCCTGTCTGTCTGTCTGTATGTATGTATGTATGTACTGTATGTACTGTATGTATGTATGTATGTATGTATGTATGTATGTACTGTATGTATGTATGTATGTATGTATGTATGTATGTATGTATGTATGTATGTATGATGTACTACAGTATGTAGAGTTATAGCCAAAGTAGGCTACACCATATCTTTTGACACAGGACACAGTATATTTTGATACAGGTGGGACTTCAGAGATTTACTATAACTGAGAAATGGCTATAAACTTAGCTATACCTGTAAACATTGAAACACTGAATGATATCCATTTAAAATCAATGATGGAGGTAGACACAACACAGAGTGTAAGAAGAAAGAACTACAAACAAACAGCGAGGGGTAAAATATCATAAACAGATCTACGGAGACCATCTCGGAATACAAATATGAGCAAATGCCAAACTCTAGTAGGCCGGCATGAATCCTTCCTGATTACCCCCGCCTCCTGTTACCAAGTAACCTTTGTTTATAAGGCCAAATAGCAGTGGGGTCTTGACGGTGCTTGTAAGGAACACCCCATGGTAATGCACGGTTCCCTGATTATTTTAATGGCCTGGTCTCTCTCTCTCATCTAATGTTGGCATAAAGTTCAGGCAGCACAGCATCCATCTCACTCTGCTGAGAATCTGTTGGTCGCCAGCTGCAGAAGGGGAGGTAAGGATTGAGGAGGAGAGGGAACGTCTGTCCAAACACTCAGCCAAAAAGACATAAGGAGCTGCATACCGGGTCAGGGAATACCAGACAGAACGGTTGAGGCCAATTGAAATGATGTGGTAACGAATGACAAATGGCATTTCCCAAGTATTTTCACGGAAATAAATCCAAGTCAGTGTGCAATTATGCCGTTGACCAATGTTTTGGCAGAGTCACGCTGCTTATTTAAAAAAAAAAAAAAATTACTTTAAAATTCCTAGGTAGAAATGGTTTAGACGTACATCAACATGATACAGTGATGATTTCAAGGAAAGAGTTTAGCTCTGTCTTGAACCTGTGAAACCTTATACAGTAAAACTGAATGACTGAATGCAATTGTAAGTTACTCATACGATTCGAACGTATAGGCTACTAGCTTATTTGACAGTGCCGTATAGGAACTCCAGCTCAGAGGTTAAAGACAATAAAGGACAATAAAACCCTGCCACTCTAAGAGATCTTTCACTTTCCAAGTCTGGTGGGTAGTGTAAATTACCGGTGACTGTATGGACACATAATGGACTGTTGAAGTAGGGGAGACCAGGTATGGTTGTAACATGGTGGTTGTCAAGGCGGGAAACAGGCGTGTGCAGATTCTTTAGCCCTAGAGAAAAGAAAAAAAAATTGACCAATATTTTCTTTAGTACTTTTGCAGATACAATCATATGACTTATATTAGATTCAATTGTAGTCCCAGGCAAAATGTGATGTATTAGTCCCTTGCTAATTTCAAACCAATATACAGGTAGCTAAACGTCTGACAGGGGTGGGGTGGGGTGTAATACTTCTTTCTTTAAAAACTGTTACAACCATCCCATTATATACAACTAACAACACAATACTTTTACAGAATGCCTAGGCAGTGGAAAAGAAAGACCGACAGAGGTGTGTCTGAAAATGTTTAAAAACGTGATGAGGTCACGAAGAAGGGCAAGTCAGTCAGATCAGTTGTGAAGGCACATGGGATCTGCTATGTAACACTGAGCAGATACGACAAATCACTGCAGAAGCTGAGAGACCAGGGCTCCAGTGATCTTCCCAGTGTAGGTTACTGGAGCAGCAACAAAGCGTTGGAAGTGTTGGCTGACTATTTGACTCGGGCCGCAGACCTGTATTATGGACTGACTTCACGTGAGGTAAGCACATGACAGGTTAGCCACAAGACAAATTGAAAAACATTTTGTGTCTATGTACTCAAGTTTTCTATTCCACTTTCTTTTAGATCAGACAGTTTGCATCTAAAATGGCAGTAATGTATATCATAAAACACCCACACACATGGGACGAGAAGCAGATGGCAGGGCCTGACTGGTTCACATTCTTTATGAAGCGGAACAACAGCCTGTCAATTAGGAGTCCAGAGGCAACCAGCCTTACAGAGGCCACAAGTTTTAACCGCACAAATGTGGAAGGTTTCTTCAACAGCCTTGGACAGGTCATTGAGAGATACAACTTTGACGGGAGCGATATGATGAAACTGGTGTATCAACAGTCCAGTCAAGCAGGTGGGGGCGCGACGACATCGGGTGAGAGAGGTGTGCTCGTGTCAGTAGCATGCGCTGGGAGATTCCCCCTTCTTTCTATTCACCCGTAAACGTTCCAAGGAATACTTTATTCAGAGTGGGCCAAGAGGGAGTGCTGGAAGTGGTAATGCCTCAGGATGGATGCAAGAGGATTCCTTATTCCTTGATCACTTTGCAAAACACACAAAGGTCAACTCAGAGAAGAAGGTTTTGCTTTTGCTGGATAACCACTGTGAAAGCTATCCACTTCTGCATCAAAAAAGGGGATTGTGCTTGTAGTGTCTACAATATATGATATTCCAAGTATTGTGAAGACCGCTCTGCCTGCAGCTGCAACACCCAAAACAATTCAAGCCGGTTTAACAATCCACAAGTATCTGGCCCTTCAATCCTGACATTTTTGAGGAGTGTGACTATGCACGCTCACAAGTCACTGACCGTCCAGGCCCAGGTACGTCATTGACATCTGGAGCTTTCCAGCTGCACTCCACCAACTCACCTGGGGACTGCCTCCTCTCATCCAACTCACCTGGGGACTGCTTTCTCTCCTCTAACCTATCTGGTTACTTCTGACTCCTCTGCAATTCATGATGTCACCATGTCCTGTGCTCCAGATGATCCAGGCACCTCAGGGGTGTCTCCAGGTCAGGCGCTCAGTTCTTTCGGCTATACGGCCGTTTCCAAAAGCAGGGCCAAGGAAAACAACTGGCAGGATCATGAAGAAGAGGCAATCTGAAATCCTCACTGATACACCAGTAAAGCAAGCATTAAGAAGAACAAAGAAGAGGAAGCAAAAGTGTAAAAAATAGTATCTTAGGAAACAATAAAGGCAAGCAAAAGAAAAAGGAGAGAAAGCTAGCAAAGAAAATGTTGAAAGCCAACGCTGAAACCTCAGACGACGAAATAGCCTGCACTCGAGAGTTACCAACATTAATTTGTAACCATTGTGACTTTTTGCTTCTTGTTACAACAATTGTTACAACTTACCCCAGCATGTGTTTCAACCTACCCCGGTAGTGGAGTAGGTTGTAACAAAGGAACACCGTGTATTTGACATCAACCCACGAGGTCTGTGATATTCTTGCAGAGGTTTGAATTGGTGCCATTTGTAGTAAACAAATGTGGGTACTTTGTATAAATGTTTGAGGACTCTCTACCTCAAACATTCAGTGAGTTACTGGTGCTGAAGCAAAAAAAGTGTTACAACCATACCCGGTCTCCCCTAATACTATAAAGAGGAAGCTGTGATGGATGACACTGGGCCTAAGAGACCGCCGTATCAGCCATGGTTTCTCAACAGCAATGACAATAAAATGAAGCTCCACCGGAAAAAAAATAGAAGTCAAAAAGCACTTTTATTTCAGCCTTGCAACCCTCCCCTGTCATCAGCGTACTTTAGATTGTTGTATGATGTAAAAGAATTACTCCAGTTACGTTTGCTCAATTTAACTTGCTCTCCCACTGTCATAGTGCTTCTCTGTAGTTATGAGCGTTCAACCTACTTGGCAGACGGTCAATTATACTTGCAATTGCAGCAAATGGCGGTTTGGCATCTATTCCTGAGAGATGATCTTAAACTGATGAATCAAACAAACATAATTTGGACAAATTGTAGAGAGTGTGATCAACCCAAGTTCATGGCTTGTGTCCTGGCATGTGGCTCTGGTTTGGTGGGGCGCGCTGATCGTATTTCTGTTCAACAGCTCACTGCTGCCCTCTGTTAACCAAATGGCTCATTGCAGAGGGGACAAACGCACAAAAAATAATTTATTACAGTTAGCTGAGCTGCCAAATGATTCACACGAAGTAAATACTGCATATAAATATGAAACAGCCACCCAACAATTCTCAGAATACCATTTCCTGGTCAACCGCCATGGATGTGTCCTCTTTGTCAGCCTGTGGGTCCCCCGTCCAGGAACGCCAAGTGCAGACACAGCACAACTCTGTCCCAATGTGCATTTCATTTGGGAACGCTGTCGCAAACACACACGCACGCACGCACGCACGCACACACGCATGCACGCACGCACGCACGCACACACACACACACACACACACACAGAGTGTGTTTATAATCAGAACATTTTGACCTCAGTAATTAAAGGAGGGGAATGCAACAATAAATTATATTTTAAAAAACAAATCACCAAAATCCATAATAGATTAGGGGTACGGGAGCAAATTTAACTCCAACCAATCAAAATCTGCTACCAGTAAGATTGATTGGCTGAATTAGCTGTCCGTCAATAACGGAAACAGAAACCTATCTGTGGTAATATTGTCAATGTAAAGATTGTGACCTAGAGCACCAAGCTATCTAGGGCAGGGGGCGGGCACATCAATCAGATTATGCTCAAAAAATGACAGTGTTTGGATAAAACGGGCGCCGCATACCCCTCCTTTAAGTGCATAACTTTCAAACGAGCACATTCAAACCTACCTTTTCATTGTTTTGCAAAAATGTCTCTTGCTGGCTCTGATTGGACACTCAACAATGGAGTAAATGAAAGAACGTCTAATCAAACAGGACCCTGGTGCTCTGCGAGCCTCACCTTCTCTTTTGGCTCCCAGGTTTGAGAAGCGTATCTACATCCCCCTGCCTGAAGAGCCGGCGCGTTCCCAGATGTTCCGTCTCCACCTGGGGAACACGCCCCACAGCCTAAACGACGCCGACATACGGCAGCTGGCACACAAGACAGACGGCTACTCCGGAGCGGACATCAGTATCATTGTGCGCGACGCCCTCATGCAGCCCGTCAGGAAAGTCCAGTCGGCTACGCACTTCAAAAAGGTGCGTTTGTTTTCCGGTTACGGTGTTGCCTGGGCATCTGATGAGAATGTGACCAGTTTGCTGTAAAATGAATGTGATATACATGTTTTTTCCCCCATGGCTTAAATAGGAATTACTTCCACAAAGTATTATTTGAAAAGACTGCACTGCATGAACAGTAGGCAATATGTTGATGTTGAATATATTCTGTTCTGTCGTTTCCTGTAGGTCCGTGGTCCGTCACGTAGCAACAGCCATGTTATGGTGGATGACCTCTTGACCCCGTGTTCCCCTGGCGATCCCACTGCCGTAGAGATGACCTGGATGGATGTGCCTAGTGACAAGCTGCTGGAGCCAATAGTATGCATGGTGAGTCACACACACCCTCAACTCAATCCTCAATTAATGAGGATTCAGTAATATCCATTTAGCTGATACCTATCCAATCTAATAACAAAATTATTAAGCATGTTTGTGTATGTATATACTGTTTATAACCACACCTGAATGTATGGACTATTGGACCTCAGTATTTCTTGCACTACAGACAGTTGTGATCAGGTCAACCCAGGCCCACTTTAAAGCCTGAGGCGAACGCACAGCAATCCAAACAATAATAATCAACCCGATTTAAATTGCACCTTCCATAACGGGTAACAAAGTGCTTTACATTAAAATGGGGGTAAACGCAGAGAAGGAATGAAAAGTGGTCATTTTATTTATCTGGAGTGAATAATAATTTAGGTGGAATAATTACATGCATCTTTGCCTCTTGCAGTCTGACATGTTGCGCTCTCTGTCCACTACGCGTCCCACCGTCAACACTGAGGACCTGCTGAAGGTCAAGAAGTTCACAGAGGACTTTGGAATGGAGGGCTGAGTGGGAGACACAACCCTCCCGTTCTTCCTGAAAGCTCCGACTACAACCACAGCTCTAATTACGCCTCCTATCTCCGACTACTGTACTCTCCCGCGCCTTCTCTCATGGTTGTACGTGACTCACTGCCTTTCATGGATTTACAAGTAAATGGATGGTGCCTGTTGGAAAAGAAAATCACCTGGTACGGTGAGAATTTGCGTTCGTTTTCTTTTAATCTTCCATTACAGCGTTGAATCCATGGAGAAGGTTGAACTGTATGCATAAATAATGATGGAACAGAGGACATCAGAGCCTATGTGTTTTCTCTCCGGGCAAAGTTAAGACCCACCCCGTCAGTCAGTAGAACTATTTTCTTCAAAAAAGTGGACTTTTTTTTTTCCCTTCCCCTCGTGTAACCTTTGCGGTCAAGAACATTGATACAATTTTCCTTTTGTCTGAATTGCAAATGCTTCCCCCCCCCTCTTCAAGCCTACTTGACTAGAATCTTTAAATGGACTGAACAAGCATTTATTCTGCCATTGATTTAGTTTACCGTTAATGAAGTTGGTATTTAAAAAAGAAAAAAGCAAGCAGCATTTGAAGGCAAAACAAAAATAGTTTTAGTTAATTGTGCCAGGTAACTGGATGTGCAAATGCATACAGTCTTTGCGTTGGTGACTTTATTCAAACTTGTGAGCTAATGTTCAAACACACAAGTAAAGATTGTTTTCGTTAACCTTAATTTAGTTTTTTCTGTGTGACCGTGAGCGAAGTTTGCATCAGTTTGCTTTTTGCTGCTAAAGTATTATGTGAAATATTTAAACATTTTAAAAATGGCATCATCTTATTTATACTCACCAGGGGTTGCTTCTCGCCTCTCTCGCCGAGAAAGAAAAAAAGTAACTTATTTCTGGATTGTTAACAACTGACCTGCATGTTTTCTAAACAGTGCCGTTTCTTTATGTCCATTTTTGGTTTAGCAGGTTGTTTTTCAAGAACACTATTTAAGACCTATTCATTTCAATTCCCTGCAGCTTAGAATGTCATTTAATTGTATGATTGCCGTTTTTTGTAGAAGGAAGTTGTTTACATTTTTTCCCAGTATTTTCTCCCATTGTTACACCTCATTTGCATGTTTTTTCAAATTCAGAAGCATAGTACCCAGTAACAAACGCGGTACAAGTATAAGTGCAGCATTGTTACTTTACTTTTTTGGTGCTGGCTTCCCCCATGTATGGCATGCTTATACAGGTACACTGGTACACTGGTACACTGGAGACTGGAGCAGTGAACATCAGAACAAAGTTAGCAAAATAAGCTAAATTCTACATAACTTATCAGGTTTGGGTCATCAGTCATATATGATAAATTAAACAGAAGCTAAAATAACAAATGCTATTCATGTTTGGCTAGTCAAGCAATATTACTGCTAGTATGTTTATTTAATTGTGACGTCCGTTTATAATAAACCAACATGGGCCATGTTATCATAACTGCTTATATAATCTGAAGGAAAAAAATATCTACATTTACATTTTTTAAATGTATTAGTTCCAGCTGATGGCCTCAATTCACAGCCTGTTTGACAACAAGCTGAAAAAGTATGCTACTGTTTACATGGAAAAACATTTTTATTTTTTATTTTTGCTAGTTTGGGATTGTTTTGTTTTCCTCCCAGCTGTCACATAATCCAGATCAATCACACTATATGCATACAAACTAACCAGATGTGACCCAGGTAAATAAACATAAATAATCATATCCGGTTGTCCACTTTCTATGTCCAGTGTCATATCGATTTTCAAGTGACACTAATAGATCCTCTTTAAAAAAAAACTACCATGCCCCCTATCTGTTAGACTTCAGAGGTTGAATATCAGAAGATAAAGATGAGTGGAGCTACAGATATTTAGCCAACACACATCCTGAACATAAACAAGGGGTCTGGGTGAAATGTAGTAGTTGAAAATAACAAACCTAAGGCCTTCAGGCCTGTAATTAACAGTAAGGCGGGTGATTACGTTGGCTAGTTGGCCTTACCGGACGTTAATGCGAGACTAAAATATAACTTATGTTGAGTTGATCTCTTATTATACACTTAACTTGTTGGAAGTTTTTATGTTTTTTTTTTAAAGTTTTTATGTTCCTTGATAGGTTTTATCTACCTGAGGCTAATCTGCAAAGGCAAACTTGCTAATGGCAATTCTACAAAGGCAGAGATTTCTTGTATTAGACCTGACAGTATTTCAATTTCTAAAGTCTATAGATATAAAATTGGTAGGGTACATATTTACTACCGTACATGAATCCAAACAACTCTCAATTAGGCAACTCTCAATTAGGCAACACTCTCCACTGTACCCACACTTAAGTGTGACATATGTGATATGCAAGTGATCAATATGTACAAAGAAAAGGAAAAAGACAAAAAACTGCATGGGCAAAGCATGCCCCTTGTAAACAGCAGAGAGGGAGGGAGTGAATTTTACAGTACTTTCAAATATCATCCTTGCACTGGTTGTCATCCTTCTCATCACACCTTGCTTCGTTTGTATTGGCTCTCTATAGGAGGAGCCGCCCTTTTGTTACGGTGGTGTGGAAAGGTCGGCATGAGCTCCGGTTCACAGGCTGGGGAGCAGAGAGGACAGTGATTAACCAGACAGACAGACAGACACACACACACACACTCACACTTAGTCCCTATACTGTACTTACGTAGCGGTTTCTCCTTAAAATAGGAACTATCCAGGCAATCTTTGGCAGTAGCTCTGAAATGAAAATGTTAAATTGTCACGAATTTGTTTTATTTTGTGTGTGTGTGTGTGTGTGTACCACTGTATATATATATACACACACATATATATATATATATACATTTATGATGTGTATGCTGTACCTGCGCTGGGGATTGTACATGAAGAGCAGGTTGAGGATTCTGTGACCAGCATCAGACAGCCAGGTGAATTTGTTCTTCAGGTTGTTGTACGGCTGTTTCCTCAGACTGTACTGACCAACCAGGGCGAGCTGGGAGAAACCCTACCATGTGGGCGGGCACACGCACACACACACGCACACACACACATGCACACACGTTTCCAAAACTAAGGACCAAATTGAACATGTCTCTTTCAGCGGAAAATAATGCATTAAATTGTTTTTCCATGCCATGCATGTGCTAGCTAGGGGGTCTTACAGGCCAGATGTTCTCATTAGGAGTTCCGAGCAGCTGTACGATGAGGTCCACCTGTTGTATCTCAGAGCTCCCAGGCAGCAGAGGCTTGTGGGCCAGCAGCTCAGCCAAGATGCAGCCCACTGCCCTGTAGAGAAACATCAGAGTGGTGGCACTTGCTTCATTTGTATCGCTAGAAAGTCAGTCAGTGTTTGTACAAAGTCAGCGTTTCTTTGTATAAAATGTTTTAATTCTAGTTTGCATCCAAAGTATGAAGTTATTGCAGCTTCAAGTCTTATGAATAGTTTACAAAATGATAATTAGGAAGACGCAATATTCCAAAATAGTAATGCTGAATATAAGAGGTTGAGTGAAATGTTAAAGGGCCCATTTCATGCAAATAGCTACTTTCATGGCTTTCTTCATTTTAGATGAGGTCTAGGGCTTATATAGAAGCTGTCCAATGCATGAAAAAAAAAACAGACAAATGCACATGGGCTGGATTTAGAAATGTTTCTGTTTTACAGCTCGTTTGTACTTCTGTAACATATCTACGTAGATATGTTACAGGGGCCGTGCTGTGGAGTCTCAAGCACGGCCTCCTGCCACTAGCAGCCAGGCTTACATGGTTACACCGGACGTCATTTGAATGGCGGGCCAGTCAGCCAATCAGAAGAGAGGCTCATGAATATTTAAAAAAAACGAGCTGTCTTTTCTGCAAGTCTAATGAGGCGCTTTAAAAATACATCGAGTTGAAATTTTTTACTTTAAAACGCAAATATATCATGTTAGGGGTATCAAGACTTGAAATAAACCCAGAAAAAAGCATGAAATGGGCCCTTTAAGTAAAAGAGACTTAACAATACAAATCAAGGCTCCTCATCTGACACCATAGTCTACTGTACTGTATGTTCATTATGGTTCATTTCCAATCAAAGACAGGTGGCTCCTGTTTCAAGGTAAGGAAAAAAAACGGTTTTTGCCTCTTGGGGCCGATTGAGGTTAATTTAATTGGAATGCTAGGCCAATTTCTGGTAATACTTCAATAGACATACAATTTTATAAGTCGTTGTTGACACCCACCACATATCTAGTGCCGTAGTTTGTGTTTTTGTCCCCAGAAGGATCTCTGGTGCTCTATACCTACACAGAGGGAAGGAGGGACAAAGGTGGAGCGCAAGAATTTTAGACAGAATATTAACCGTCATCATAAAGCAACCCATCAGTCAATACATCAAACTTTGAGGTAGCCAGTCCAGAGGATAAAGACTAAATTAGATTAAATATCACAGCGACAGACTGACAATGTGCTACGCAGGTGGTGAGAATGAGGTGCGAGGCAGCAAGACGGTAAATCGGAGTTGATCTGAGGAGAAGGGATTAGTTAGGGTGGATTACAGGGATGTGTTTCCGTTGTGCCTACACAGTGGCGTCACTGGGGTTGGTGTCACCCAATGCAGTCCGTACCCCCCGCACCTCCCTAGTGACGCACGCCTCTATGCCTACTGTACACAAGGACACTTCGGCCAAAGTCACTCACCATAGTGTAACCACTCTGGGTGTCATAGGCTGCAAGGGGATGCCGTACATGCGGGCCAAACCAAAATCAGCTGCGGAGAGAGAGAGAGATGGATGACAACATTTTGTTTGTTTAACGAATCAACCAAACTTTCCAGTTTTACCAACAATGAGTTTTTACCCAGTTAAAAAGAAAAAAAAAGGTGCAAAACAGACAAATCCTATTTGGCTGTAAGGAATGTTATTGGCTAACAAGATTAGGCCTGGTCGGTGTTCAGTGCAGTTCTAATGGGATTATGTTCTTAGTCTGCGTAGTCGGCATGGTGGTTAAGGTAATAATGAATAGTTACCTATCTTAACGCAGCCCTTGTCGGTCATCAGCAAATTAGACACCTTCAGGTCCCTGATAGTACAAAAGAGAATGAGCAGACTACAGGTGAGTTATAGAAGAAAATTGATGTAATCTGTACAGGGCTCCTGAAGCCATCTTTACCCTAGGGTTGCAGTGATTTACACTTACTTTCTACATGGGTTCCTAAAGCATCGGAACTTTATTTCTAAACAATGTTATTTACATTCTTAAAGACTGAGACACTGGCATTAACTAGAGCTTTTTTAAGATTGTAAAACATCAAATTCATCAAACACCAGAAAAAATATAATATATAGAGTATATATAGAAAGATATAGATAACAATATATAGAGTACCAATATATCACAAAATTATGTCGCTGTTTATATTACAAAGTTGAATTGGATATAATCGGTTGTCTGTCTATAAGTAGCCCAAGGAAATGAGTTGAGTGACTTAAGGTGGCCTGGAATGACCTGTGGATAATGAAGTTATGGTGAAGATACTCCAGGCCCCGCAGCAGCTGAAGCACTATACACTTCACCTAGTGAAAGACAAAGCAGTCACTACACAGCAGACAGCTAATGAATGTGTATTCATTATATTCTTATAGTTTCCTTTACCAACTGATCTGACCAAGACAATTTTATGATATATTTTGTTGACACCATTGCTAACAGCTTTATAATTATAATTACACATGTATATTTATATATATCAATATTAAGAGTCGATTGCAGACACATGTGCATCCTGTGCTATTCATGGTTTCCCTGACCTTTGCCCATCTGTTTGTTTATCTAGTCCAGACAATTAATGAACAAGAACGTGTTGCTCTACTTCTAGGCTGACAAGTTCTACAATAGAGCGTGGTGGTCTGGGGTCTGGGATCACCAGTACCTGTGCCTCTGAGAAGGGTGTCTGCATGTTCTCCAGTAAACTGGCCAGGTCTTGCTCACAGTAACTCATTACCAAGAACAGGCTGCATGGGAGAAGAGTACAGACACAATCATCAACAGAAGCAAACAGGTTCTGCAGGTTTATAGTAATAAGAAGCCAAAAATATATATAATTATCTCAAATTGCAAAAATAAAATGGTGCACTTTGTGATAGTTCTCAGGTTCCAAGGTTAATGTGTGTGTATGTGTGTGTGTGTGTGTGTGCATACATGTGTGCTAACCTCTCCAATTGGCTTCCTACAACAACTTCCTTCAGCTCCACTATGTTGGGATGTCTCAGCCTTATCAGTAAGGTAATCTCTCTGAGGCTGCTGATAGGAATACCTGGGAGAGAGAGAGAGAGAGAGAGAGAGAGAGAGAGAGAGAGAGAGAGAGAGGGAGGGAGAGAGAGAGAGGGGGGGGGGGGAGGGGGGGGGGGGGAGGGGGGGGAGGGGGGGGGGAGGGAGGGGGGGGAGAGGGGGGAGAGAGGGAGAGGAGGGAGAGGAGAGAGAAGAGAGAGAGAGGGGAGAGAGGGGGTGGGAGAGAGGGGAGAGGGGGAGAAGAGAGAGAGAGAGTGAAGAGAGAGGGGGAGAGGGAAGAGAGAAGCAGGGAT
>OMPB01056987.1:0-11398 GCA_900312615.1 Stylephorus chordatus | reverse complement strand
GGTCGTATTTACGTGGTGCTGCTGCTTCTCTGACACAGAGAAGACAAAGCTGTTGAAATAAATATATATTGACTTCTAAAGCCACCTTTCGTTCGTTGTTCCCAGTCAGACACTTTTCAGTAAAATCCATTTGGAGATTAGACGCAGACAGCATGGATTAGTTTCGAGTTGACTCCAATACGATCCTGTTAAATCTTTGTCTCCAAAGTAAGATATGTTTGAGATTGTGATTATAATACTAGAAGTTCTTACCATGATGTAAATTTGGTTAATGCATTTCATCCCGTTCGTATTGTATTTTATGTTTAGCTAATAGCTAGCATGTCAAGTCAACCGTAGCTAATGTAAGCTAATGGTAATTTTTTTTGTATTCTAGACATTGCATAAGGTGCTATATAGTTATATAATGTACTCTAATGACTTGTTTCAAGCATCTTTTAGTCATTGGTGGAAATTGTTTTGATTTCTGTCAAAAGAATTGCTAAGCTATCCTGTACATTAATTGTGCACATTGGTTTTATTAATTTAAAAGTACTTCCTATTGCTTTTTTATTTGCAATTGTGCATAATGCACATTGTTTATTTAGAAGTACTTGCACTTTGTGTAAAAATAGTTCATTTAGACTAAACGATTTAGTAGTTAAGGTGAAAAATGACAATAAACATTTCCCACTTAAAATACATAACATTTGGAGTTTATATTTGGAAAAACGATTGTAAAAAGACTGGTAATGGTAAAAACATTTTCAGGTTATTGCATTATGAAATTTGCTTTTATTAGTCTAAATCAAGGTATTGAAAAGGTATCGTTTTGGTATCGGTATCGAACTCAAGGTATCGGTAATGTATCGAAATTTTTTGAACGTTACCCAGCCCTAGTCATCACATTGATGCGCGAGCTAACATCTTCCTGTCTGCTCTGTCAGCTAAACTCATAGACAGTATAAAATTAACCCCGCTGCTGCTGATAGACGCCTGTGCGGCCCACTTATAATTTTCTATCGTTTTCAGGCAAAAAAAAAAAAATGTCACCTTTTTGGGCCATCACCAGTTTGCACCCCTGTGTTTTCATTTGGCCAAAAAGGACAAAGCTCACATTATGCAACATTATTACGAAAAACCTATGTAGAGCTAATAATGAACAACATTATTACGAATATACTAACTTGGAGGATGTTGCATTGCTTATTGTAAGGTTGACCTGCTCTATTCTTTTAGATGGGTGTTGTGCTTCCAGAAACATATAAACAGCGTCAAACCTTTCAGTCACATTAAGACGGCTTTATTGAGGCGGCTCAGTAGCTCACCCTACTAATGCACCTGCCACGCAGCCTCATAGTGTCCTGGGTCATTCCCTCTCTCTTCAACTAGTTTCCTGTCATATCTTCACTATAATATAAATAAAAAGTCATAAAAATGGCCCAAAATAAATAAATAAATAATAGAACAAAATGGACTATTGAAACTATTGACTATTGACTATTGGAAAAAAAATAAGTTCCCAAAAATTGACTATTGACAATATTACACAATGTTGCCTCACTGATCACCTGAAAATGCAAGGGCATAATCCTGGGCATACGATTGTATTATCTGGCTCAGGTGACATTAGCCATGTTTCCTGCCAAAGACCCAGAACTTTTAGTCCCCAGAACTACTTTTCAAGGAACTAATAACGTTCCTTCAGCCCATTGTTAGCCGCATTTCCATTGCAGGTCCATCATATGATTTATTCTGTTATTCTGTCATATGATTTCTCTTTCTTCTGTTCTTCATGTTGATGTGTGTTTGCGGCCGCAGACTTTTAAAAATATTGGTTGAAATATCGGTTGAAATGCTGCAAGTACTCAACCAATCAGAAATGTTTAGTGCTGCAAGCCCATAGTTCCTGTACTTTTGGAAAGTACTACTACCCCCGAACAGGGAGCATTTGGTTCCTGCTTTTTAAGTCCCCGGGACTTAATTTAGACCCTGGTTCCTGCGGTGGAAACGCAGTGAGTTCCTGGGGAAAGTTCCTAGTTCCGGGTGAAAGTTCATGCGGTGGAAACACGGCTTCATCTACTTTCATTCACAAAATATTATGGAGTAAATTTCAGGTGTTCACTTTCTTGTGAAAAGCCAACATTTAAAACACATGAAGCTAAATGTTTTCTCTCCCTTACCCACAGGTATAGAAAAGAAACTGCAGTGTGAACTAAAGCAGTGCCTACACCCTTTCATTTGTTTCTTAAGCCCTTTTCACATAAACTCCGGACAATGTGTGGAGAATCAGGTCCGAAGTTGCCCTTGCACACATCAGAAGATTGTCCGCGTCAGGCGCATTCTCACCTACTGGAAATAATGTTTGGTTTAGACGAGGAGTGGTGCCTGGGTAGAGCGTGCAGGAAGAAGGACATGATGACACAACAAGTACGCTGTTTACAGCACATTGAAGATGGCGGACGAGGCTACCGTCATAAATTAATGATGATTTTTTTTTTGCGCGTTGATATCAATACTACATGCATTTGAATGTATCTGCAATATAAAAAGTGGAAAGAAATATACAGGCAAGCAGAATAGAGTACGAAGCAGCTACACTCCGTGAACTTAATTCTTCTGGTTTCGCGCCAGTCATCATAGAAATGTCATCAACAGGCCCACTCGCTCGCTGCGAATTCTCCGGACAATGGGCTCAATCGGATATTACAGATGTTGTACTAAGGAGCTGGCAGGGTAAATTCTGTTTAATGTCCGGTCCAAGTAATACGGACATTGCGACAATGTGTTCTCACATACACCTCCTCCGTTAATGTCCAGATTACTTCAGGGCTGCAGTGCATGTGTGAAAGGGGCTTTAGTCTAGTGATTTTTTTTGTGACCACAGTATTTTACAGCAGGCCGGTTCTTTCCCATGTTTGCCTGGGCCACACCACAGACATTGATACTGATCCAGTAGCAGTGCATTTACTTTCTACGCTGGCTCTCAGGGACGATCCCAGAGGAGGTCATCATTTCACAGGCATCCAAGAAACAAGCGGGTGCCATTATCTCAGTGCTATCTCTTAGCCCTGCTGCTGTCTCTCCTCAGGATCTAGGCCAGGCCACTACACAACTGTGGGGTGCTTGTGGGCCCAGAGCAAACCATAAAAAATGGCTTCTTCATTCACATTTTCTTCTCTTAATATACAGTATATATATTATTACCATGCTGCATTTGAATGTGTGATGCCAATGTAAAAAATGTAAATGTATAGGCAACACTGTACATCTTCCATGTAAGGCTTGGCAATACCTATTGTTTAAATAATAAACAAAATGCATCACGTCTAAGAGCCTTAATCGTTAGAATAGAGTGCAATTCTAAAGGAGACACTGGACAATGACTTAATGACAGGAAGGATTGTCTGTTAACGCTCACTTATTCCACCAAGAACTCAAAGTCCTCTTAGAAAATAGGCTCCTAATGCCTCCTGTTTCAATGGCGCCATTGAAGGAAAAATGGACAGAGGACAGAAAACGGAGTGAAAGAGAGAGAGACCGGCTGGAATTGTGTCTGAGACCCTCTGTGCTGCACTGTAGTCCCTGACTACACAGCACACACACACACACACACACACACACACACACACACACACACACACACACCCTGCAAGTCCTTCCCATAACACAAGTACACATACACACACCCATTGACCTTGTTACCATTGTTGTTGCGTCACTCTGATTCAGTTTCAGAAAAGAGAGCAACAGTGTCTGTTCCCATTCAAAAACAAAACAACACTAACGACAATGGCGTGTTTGTACAATGTTTTTTTTTTATCTCCTTCATGTTTCAAACAGTCTACTGGGGGTATATTGCTTTTAAAGTTGTGTTCTTT
The DNA here is from genome assembly GCA_900312615.1 of Stylephorus chordatus. Lineage (NCBI taxonomy): Eukaryota > Metazoa > Chordata > Actinopteri > Stylephoriformes > Stylephoridae > Stylephorus > Stylephorus chordatus. The sequence continues at coordinate 7,538 of OMPB01056987.1, read as the reverse complement.
GGCTTGGTTAACTTGGTCTACCAGAATACCGGCTATAAGTTATTTAAAGGAACACATTTCTTTCGCTTCTGCCATCAAGGTATATATGGTCAAAGGGTAAGTTCAGAATTTTTGATGTAAAGCTTCATTTTTGACTTACCCATGATGATTCTGATTGTTTGCGACATTTTTCAGCTCCGTGCACCCAGTCGCGTGCTTGGGCAGGTGGGTTTATGCTAAACTAATGCTAGCGCAACCTTATAGTAACCACTAGCAGCCACTACCAAACTCAATTTAAACACTCCACAGTGCACATAAAAATTAAGTTAATAAAATAGTACTAATAATAATAATAAAATTACATCAGTGAATTGGAGTGTTTATAGCGTAATTTTAGAAGTCAAATTAACACTGGAGTGCTAGGCATTTCAACAACAGGAAGTTGCAATGGCCATGTTTGAAAGGCATGTCTGACTACCTGCCCAAGCGCGTGATACGGTGCTGAAAAATGTCTCAAACAATCAGAATCATCACGGGTAAGTTGAAAATAAAACTTTACATCAAAAATTCCAAACTTTAACATCCATTGAGTATAAAAATGGCAAGACGGATATTCATTTTTGCAGTATGAGCCTGATGTGAATTGTTGAAAGATGCGAGCTACACCTTATTATAACAAAAAATATGTTATTTGTGATATAATATAAATAGTGAATAGTGTACTACTGTCAATGGTAAACGTGTGATTGTGTAAGTGTGAAGTATTAGTAGCATAATTTGGGCCAACACATCTTGGAGGGTAGTTTGACCCAATGACCCAAAGAAGCCATTCTTAAATCCAAAGACCCACTGATTTAGGGTTAATCCCTCAAAGTTTGCAAGCATTTGTCTAAAGTGTTGTTTAAGCAATACGCTAAATTCCTGCTAGCTCCCTTTGGCATTGCTCTGCATTTCTACACGTCGCTCTGCATGGATGGCTGCAAGATGAAAGAATTTCTCCATAAAGTCTTTCTTCACCAATGTCATATTACATTGAATGCCTAAATATGTGTTTTTGTCAAGAAAGCAGAATGCTTGGCCCTGCCAGATCTTGTCATCAGCTGTAAACACCCTCTTTGGCTCATTTTAATGGTGGCCCTGATTGAGGATAATCTGTTTTCAGCATAGTGGATGGATGCATTTTAGGAATTCTTGATTGAGGCTTAATCTGTGATTGACCTTTACAGATCTGGTCACTGGAAGCTGTGAGATGGACTCTTAAGTCTGCAGCTTGGCCAATTGTCTACCTAGTGCCCGGTATACAGTAAACATATGGGAACGCTTTTAAGGAGTTGAGTGAGCAACATGATTGAGATATAGGTTTTGATACGGTACAGGGATGGTATAGTGAATCTAGAGACTGTATGTTTACATGCACACAGCATTTTGATGAACAATCAAAATAATGTCACATCCCGAATAAGGTGTTTACATGTGTTTGCCATCTTTCATTTACATACACCAACCAAGTTTGCATGGCCAGGTCTTAATTGGAGAAAACCATAGAAGTATAAGTAAATAAGTAATTATTCAATTAAATAATCTATTTATCATGTTCATCATCAGTTGCCTGTGTTCATTTTGCAATTACCTCTATATCTGTCCCTCCAAACAGCTGAGTTCAGAAGCAGTGACCAAGCCCTTACCTACAGCATTCACATCCGTTGAATAAAGAATTCAGGGAATAAAACATTTAATTTAGTGAAATGATAATGAAATAAATTTAAGTATTATAAAAATTAGGGATGCACAATATATATTCCCATTATCGGCCAATAATGGGAAATTTATAGTATTATGTATTATTCCAATAATATTATATATTATAGCTGATAAATAGAGCCGATAATACGAAGCCAATATTGCTTTCATTGGCTTAACAAGAGCAGCATGCTGTTGTCGCGCTCATGACGTCAAACTGCTGCACCTTGGTAGAGCCACGCGGTGTAGACTAGAGAGTCGACACGAGTTCCGAAAGGAGGGGAAAGGTCTACGAGTTTTAACACAACAAATCTTATAAGTCATCTGAAGGGTCGTCATCGCAACAAAGATTTATTGAAGTTATATGAAGCACTAACAGCCTTGGAACGCAAAAAAAAAGCGAGTGTGGTAGTGCCTATTCAACAGACATTTGAAAACTGCAAGAAGTTTACTAGAGACAGCCCAAAGGCTAAAGCAACTAATGACAAAACCACTGAATGTATGGCACTTGATGACCAGCCTTTTTCCGACCTAAAGTAAAAATGGGTGTCATTGTGTTTTATCTGCAGACTAAGCAAGCAGCCTTTCTGTTCTTTAAAAGCCTTTATTTTTGTATTGAAGGATGGCCTTTACCTTTTACTTGAAACTAGTTATGGCGGAAATATTTGATGATCCCAAAGTCCATTGATGTGTCCTACAATTATAAACAATTATATAACAGAACCTACCTTAATAAATGAAAAGCAGATAGCCTACTCCTAAAACTAACTTAGCCTACTCCTAAAACTAACTTGTAAATGGAAAACCGGTATAATGAAAAGCAGAACAGCTAAGAACCAATAATACAAAAGGAAATATCAAACCTTAGTAACGAAAAGCAGACAAGCCTTAAGGGTAAATTCGGAATTTTTGACATAAAGCCTCATTTTCGACTGGGCAGAGAGGTTAATGCTAATGCTAGCGCAACCCTATGGTAACCGTACCAGCCACTACCAAACTCAATTTAAACACTCTAAAGCTAATAAAATATGACGACAGTCTATCAGGGTGAATTGGAGTATATATAGCATCATTTTAGAAGTCAAATTATCCTCTTATCAGTTAAGGTGTTTACAAAATTCAAAAGATTGCCTCATTCTGAATAAGATCGGAAGACCAGATTAGACGGTCTTTTGCTTCAACTGAAGACCAGAATAGACTGTTCTTTGCTTCAACTGAAGACCAGAATAGACTGTTCTTTGCTTCAACTGAAGACCATATTAGACTGTCCTTTGCTTCAACTGAAGACCAGATTAGACTGCTTTGCTTCAACTGAAGACCTGCATTTGACTGTCCTTTGCTTCAACTGAAGACCAGATTAGACTGTTCTTTGCTTCAACTGAAGACCTGCATTTGACTGTCCTTTGCTTCAACTGAAGACCAGATTAGACTGTTCTTTGCTTCAACTGAAGACCATATTAGACTGTCCTTTGCTTCAACTGAAGACCAGATTAGACTGTTCTTTGCTTCAACTGAAGACCTGCATTTGACTGTCCTTGTTCGTCTCCTTAAGCTAGACACAATAGAAACTGAAGTCCCAATGTGCACACACAAGATGCGTGCACGTTAGCTACTACGAGCTAGCACGAAAGCTAGTATGTTTATTGTTCCGACAGGAGAGACTTTACTGGGCAGATCCCCAACCATTCTCCACTGCTTCTTCTTCTTCCTTCACCTCCTCAGTTCTTTCCTGTGGAGGCCGTCTCCCAGCTAAACCTCATCATCATTTGGCCTTATTAGCTTGTCACAGCAGATTCAGTTACAGGAAGCACCTCCAAACAGCCCTGCAAAACATACACAAACAGCCCTGCCCCCACTTCCTCTGGCAGGAGCACTAATGAAAATGGCCCAGCCAGCCTGCTGAGTGACAGTGCGGAGACAGTCATCTCAAAGATGTTTTACTGTGGCTCTGCTGAGCGAGACGACCAGGCTGTTTGTCACTGCCCCTTGGCCTTGGCTTGAAGAAACCATGAACTGTAATAAGAACTAAGACAAAGTGTACGTTGAATATATCATTGCTTTGTGTTGAGACACTTAGATCCATGTTTATCAACCCTTAAATCATAATCAGCTGTTTCATTTTGGAAGTACTTCAGTTGATTCTCTTGTTCTACTGCCATACACAACTTTGGCTGCTGTTGATGTTGCCAAACATCTAATGTTGGGGACACCGCATCTGTTCCGCAGCTGGTATAAACGTGTAACTGACAAGTATAAAGAAAACATGTTTGCTATGAAATATATCATTTTCAAGATCCAACTACAAATATAAGGCAGGCCTGGGCGTTAATACAAATTTTCTAACACAATAAAAAATAATAAAAAAACAATAAAAAAATGTTACACAGGTTTGTTTGTGTGAGTATTTCCCTGGATATGCCATGTGCTGGAGCCCGGGGTTAATATGGCCCGCTGTCCTCCCTTGGGATGACTCCATGGGAGCAACAGCAGCTGTGGCTGTGTAGGTCGCCCCAGGACCCACTGTTTCTGCATTACACACGCATGCACCAAAACACTGTGGGGGTTAGGGGGCCCCCGCAAGGCCAGGAGGGGAGGAGAGGGGTTTCAGTAGCGTGGCGTTATTGTTGGTTTTCCATTCATAAAGTAACCTATTCTGGCTTGTTGGGTTCTAATCAGCGGATTTTATGTAAAGACGAGCACCAGATTTGAACACTGCATTTTTAAAAAGACACTGTTTTGAGATCAGCGTCCCAGGTCATGTTGGAGACCATTTGTCAAATTGATAACCTGGTCTCAGGACCCTGTGTCAGCAAATATCTGCAGTGCTAATGTGTCATTGAGCAGGACAATAAATCAAAGTAGTGTAATAAGCTAGCCCCCAAGGTCTCCCTTCCCTTTGCTGAAGGCCAAGAAAAAAATGAGAATACCCTGATGATGAAACATCAATCATTGGTTCTTCTTCTCATTCCATTTATTGATGATTGGTTAGCTGTTTTAACCTGAGAAGCTGCATTTGTGTTATTGTATGCAAACATTGTTGTTACCATAAACCCAGCAACAGCTGCCCGGTTTGCCACTGCTGTATTGACCCTTGTAATTCTTGAGGTTAAGTGTTTAGTGATTTAGTTCCTACCTACTGTCACAGATCTGAAGAAGTAACACAGTGCAGGTCAAGAACGTGTCTTCTGTCCAGAGATTGGCTCAAAGAACAACTATGTAGTGTGTCTGACAGCAGGTGTCGATGTCCAAAAAATGTGCCTGTCCCTCAACGGGTTATTTACACTCAAAACAGAATATGGGCATGTTTTCTTTAGGCAGGTCACCCCTCTTTTCTGCCTCCCACCTGAATTGTCAAGAAAATGCTAGACTGGATGATGTCATAGAAACAAAAATGAGGAACAATATGATGGATGGAACGTCAGCTGATAACTTACCGGCCACCCGCTTTATTAAGTCTTTGATGAAATTAGACCTCCACAAAATTAGACCTCCACGATTGCAACAGGCTGCTTGCCTAGAGAGACTAGGGAGTAAGGAGTCAGGGAAAACAATGGAGTCGAGCTGGGTGAAGGCATTACAGAGAAGAAGATGAGGTGGAGGAAAACAAAGTTGGAATACGATCGTCTTTGTCGTGTCGAGGAATGTATGCACTCGATTTACAGAACCTTTGCTGATAAAAAAGATATGAACAACAAAGAATGTGAAGAAGAATAAAGACCAGGCGTGGATCAGTGCTTTCTGTTCTACTTCCTCTTATCCTGTCTTTTATTCTCAGTTCTGAGCCTGGGATATCCTTTTCTTTTTCACCATTTACAGCACTCTCTTGACTCAAATTCCCGAGAGAGTTCACCCGAAGGTATCTTTACACCTGCGTCAATGGCAGGTGCTTTTCAGCCGTTTCTACCGTGTCTTTAATTTGCAGTGGAGTACAGTGTGTGGGTGTGTTTTGCATTGTGTCTCTTTATTTACCATTCTGCTCTCAGGTGGTATGTCCAGAATGCCTCTGGCCTACCACCTACATCATGTGTCTTAACTGTTCATGCGCTCGCCCGTTCCCATGGCAACATGCACAGGCAAAGCGATTGAGCTGTTAAAGCATCATTGCCAGTGGGTTCGGTGAAAAGGTGACTGGATATGGTGTTCAGCTAGTTACAATGCTACATTATGTTCTTGCAATGTTTGTAACTTTGATGTTTTAAAAAAATATATGTTTTCCCTTTACCAGGGAAATAATATAGTAAAATTTTGGCTGTGACAGGAATTAAGAAGGGAATTTCCCAGTCAGGAATCTCAAACACATACTATATTGATCAACTGCTGAGTGATCTGTGCATTCCATAAATTATTTATTTATAGCCCTTGAAGGGATCTGATTAAAATCAAAGAACTCTTGCCTATTTTATCTCCATTGCCGCTTTCATCTAAACAACAGCCACAGCAGTTATAGAAGGACGGAATCATGCCGCCATTGATTTTTTTTGTGAAACGCAATGAAGGAAGCCTTAAGGGTTCTCTATTTACATGGATGCCTTTCATTTCACTCCAACTGGAGAGAGGACTAGAGCGTGAGGTGAAGGGAAAGGGGCGTGTACAGGAAAGAAGCACTGCGAAAGGATGAAAGCATTGGATGTCTCCACCTCTGGTGTTGGGAGTGTGAATGGGGCTACCCACCCTTCTCTGCAGGGGGTCCAGTTTCCTGCAGTAGCCTGTGCATTTTAATTACGCAGAGTGTATAAGGCAAATTCCCCACGTGTTTGTAGCACAGGAATAAACAAACAGTATTCTCTCTAGCATCCTGGGTCTGTGAGTACTACACATTCTTATCATGGTCAATGACGGTTGCTTGTAAAAGGAAATATTTGCACCTTTAACAAAAACCACCACTCTAAAAGCATACAATGAAGAATTTTGACTCCCTGTTATGCTGCATTTTATTTTATTTACTTATTTTCAGGACATATTATTTATATATATATTTCTTTATAGGGATGTCCCGATCCGATCCACGTTATCGGTATCGAGCCGATAATAGCCTAAAACGCCATATCTGATATCGGATCGGAAAAATAAAACTGCTCCGATCCGTGCTCCGATACACAAGCTATGTAACTAACAGTCGCGTCACTCGCGTGCCTTGCATTGAATCTTAAAAAAATGCAGGCTAGAGCGAGGCTACCGTAACTAAGCAACATTACTAGCCAATTGGTTAAGCCATAACGTCACTAGTGAGTCGCTACTCCCACAGTTTCGCCCAGTCGCGTGCAAAACTGTGGAGCAAAATGTCTGCGGTCTGGGAACATTTCACTCTGCCTGGAATTGTTGTGGGCTACCTGTCAGTTATTAGTTACGTTATTAGTTTTTTCTGTAGCCTATAAGTTAGTTTCGTTTATTATAAGTTGATATTCAACCACAACCACGGACATATTCAGCGGAAAGTCACTGCATAACACGGCCATTAAAGCAAAACAACAGAGCACTATCGTTAATATATTGTAGCGACCCTGCATGAATGATGACAGAGACTGAGTTTCACTTTCGTTTTTACGGAGAAGAGGAGCTACGGAGATGACACTAGCTCCGTCATCTTATTTGTCGGTGCAAAGTCGGTGAACGAGTGTGCTTCAATGTTTTCAAGGCTGTTTTGATATATCAATTATTTTGGTTCGACTTGAACTGATAATCTAAACTAGTGTAGTGACAGTGACAATAAAGATTCATTCATTCAATCATACATAGATATCAATCTCTAGGGCTACAGGAGATCGGTCATCTTATATGTCGGTGCAAACATTTCATGTAGGCTGTATCTTGATAAAACA
>OMPB01056984.1:0-12141 GCA_900312615.1 Stylephorus chordatus | reverse complement strand
TCTGTCCTGTGGCTCCTCAGTCTCCCATCTTTCCCTGTCTCTACCATTGTATCTGTTGAAATCAGCCAAGCCAAACAACCCCATGACATCACAGGTTACAGTACTGCAAGATGGCGGTGCCCTTGCCACGAAAGATATAACAGGGCTTCGTTTTTCTTTTATATGTTTTACATTTGTCAAGTTTGTTATATGTGATTAGAGTGGGAATCCATTTAGTAAATCATCTTAACTTGGTTGACTGCTTCATATCCACTTTAAAGAAGCTCCACTGAGGTGTTCAAGCTGGATGTTTGTTCTCATGTAGATGAGGGCTTTCTGCCATACTTCTGCCACCCTACACTTTCTGCACCAAATATGTTAAGCACATACAAAAATAACATTACCCTCGTCACTAGACTTGGCATTGCAGAGCACTGGAGGGTAGAGATAAGTAAAGACTCACTGTGAGATGAAGACTGCCAAACTGCACTAAGTAGGTCATGGTGTATGTGTACGCTATGGGCACAGTTCTGTATTGTTTTTTTGTTTTTTTTAGGGCAGCCCAGCTGGTTTTTGTTCTTAATCTATGTTGATAGGTGATCAATCGATGTTCTGTTGTCAGGGTGAAAAAGTGGGAAATGTGAGCGTGCTTGGTGAATCCCATAACAGTGACTGGCTGTGCATTTCCCATCTTAATTGTTATCCACTGTTAATTGCAGTGAGATGCTGTAAGGACATAAGCAAGGTAATGAAGCTGACCCTGTTCCAATTTCCCAAAATAATTTCTGTGTTTGCTGCAGTTTTCCACATGACAGATAGCTTTGGGGACTTTGTGGCTCCTGTTCTAATAAATCACTGTCTAAGAGAGAGATGGAACATGTTGGAGGGAACATGGTGGCGCACACAGAGGTGGAGAGAATGTATCAAGACTAGAGACAAGAAGGGGGAAAATGCAGCAAAGGACACTTTGAAACTTTGAAAAGCAAGGCGTGGGTCGATCAAATGTGGCGTGGGTCGATCAAATGTTCTGCCCACAAAATAAATAAATAATCAATTCCCTGTTCTTCAATGCCATAGCAAGGGAGGAGGACAAGGCAGCCAAAGCACAGCCAATAGAGCAGGTAACTGCACCACTGGCACAATGACCTCAAAAGACCTCCTGCATTACATTCTTTACGGAGACCTACATATGGGAGCCCTAAATGGGTTCACCATTTCCCCATTGCTTTGGCTAATCAGATCACTGTGGCATAGTGGCAGGATGGCCTGTGTGGCTCTCATTTAATAAAATGTGTCAAGATGTGTCTCACCATCTCTAGACATGCCGACAGAAAGGCATTTCTTAAAGCGGCAGTGCTGGCAGCGGTTGCGGTTCATGCGCATGATCAGACAGTTTTCGTTCTTCACACACATCTTGTAGTTGATGTTCTGCTGGATGCTGCGGCGGAAAAATCCCTGAAAAACAACGGGAACGCTTTGTTAGTGACGCCAGATGCTCCCAAGTAACGTAACAGTTATGTCATTTACATTTACATTACATGTATGCATTTAGCAGACGCTTTTATCCAAAGCGACTTACAGGTGAGGCTCAAAACAATCTAAAGCATACAATTTCAGTTTGAAGCAACCACAGCTTATGTCCATTGGATGTAAATATTCAGTAGCATGGGGCGTTACCTTGCAGCCTTCACATGCATGTACTCCATAGTGGAATCCCGAGGCGATGTCCCCGCACACTTTGCACAGCAGGACCATCCCGCCTGTCTCTGAGAAGGTTTTAAACAGACGGATGAGCGGTCTGAATTTTACTAAGGTTAAAAAAAGACAACTTTAACAAAATACGTATTGGCTAGAAGATTCGATTTAATATTCAAGTACAGCAAGGGATACTCACTGCTAAAGGTTCCGGAAAAGCTGCACGGCCTCTTTCCAGCGATGGGGTGGGTGTAGGTGTGTTGAGGGGGTACTGCTGCTGCTGAGGTGCCATTGTACACCTCTGGGAACTGGAACACCAGCTTGGAGGACGGGGTGGTGCATCCTGGCGCCCTCCGTTTCAATGCACCAATCTCTGTGAAGGTGACCTCCGGAGACGAGGGCTGGGATTGGGATGAGGGGGATTGGGTCTGATACCCACTGGATGGGCTGCCAGGGCTCGGACTTAAACTACCAGAGGAGCCTGCATACAGAATCACCCCTCCACCTGCTGAAGTCAAGGGAGAAGAAAAACACTATAAAGATCACAATTGAAAGGCATATGGTTTGGGAATATGTATTGGGCAGAAATTCACTTGGATACACATATGGATGTATATTATGTATACACATATATATGTATAACTTTTTTTTCTCAGTGTAAAAAGACTGGGATCGAAGTCCTTGCTTTCATATATAGCCTATTTTTTAATCCTACTGTAGGCCTACTATGAGTTACCACATTAATGTCCATTTGAAATAAAATATTCCCACTTATTCAAGTTTGATGGGATATGATTTAATATTACACAACCCCTGGGAAGCATAGCACGACTATTTTGGTATTTTGCAGCGTCTTTGCCTACTTGCGCGTACAGACATAATCGTGCGCTCAACCGGATTCAGAGCAGGGCTAAAAATATTTAGTCGCACAGCAACAGAGCGAGCAGGCTTCGTTTGGCATTACCAACCAACTGTACGCTTTTTTATTATTTCCTGCGTCATGCTAATGCGGCATTTATACCGGAGCTGTTTTAGAGCTATTTATTTATTTATTTATTTATTGTTCTTTTGGCACATTGCAGGTTAAGCCCATGTTCTGCTTCCGCACATTCAGTCATGTGTTAACTTGTAGTTCAAGAAACGGTCTCACGTGTCTACGAGGTTCGCTGCCTCCTCCGCTCCAATAATAGCCCCGCTCCCCTAGCACCGTGCCCATTACAGCTAACTGCTCGACACCTGACCGCCGACTCACATGGATGTCTGACACGGTTACTCCCCGAACAAAATCCGCAGTCTCGTGTTGAAATACAACATTCTGAAATCAGTTGCATGTTTATAACCATAAGCTGATTGGGATGCGCCCTTAGGATGCTGCAGCACCGCACACGTTATAAACCACAGTCGAAGAATATGAGTCACGTTGCATCAAAGGGCTAAGACGAACCCATAGTATTATTTATTTAGTTATTTGTATTATTCATTGGGAAATCAACGTTATTTATTTTGAATAAACCATTAAACCAATTAAATTGTTAAGTAAATTTAACAAATATTATAAATATGGCATTGTTACATATATAGTCTATTTATGTGTCACATTATTACATATCCTCGACAATGTAGCAGTACCTCAAACTTGTTTATAAATATATGCATATTACAGTAGGCTATATTTACGTCCTACTCTTGAGTTATCCTTTGCTGCCGAAGGTATTTGACCAGCTCAAGTGTTTTGATAATCCTTTGGCCAGCACGTGTTAGTGGATTTGTTGACTCACTCCAGCCTCACAGACGCTACCCGAGTTTACATTCAGACATGCCTGGCCCTATAACTTACCCACACACATTGTATGGACATCTGAAGATTCAAATGTAATTGTTTATAAATTACCCATTGGCCACCATAACCATAAACACTGTCAATTAATAATCTATTTTACAGTCCGTTCACTGAACCAAACTTCTGTACAAACAAGCAACACTTGCAGAGATGCAGGGTGTCTTCGAAACTTTGGGATGAAACTGAACCTTTTAAATTGGAAGGTCATGATGGGCTGGTAGTGTTACTAACATTAATATTGATGCCAATGATTATTTTTGCTTTTGTCAGTTGTAAGCAAAGGAATCTGTGTGTGGAAGCCAGTGCACGCTCTCTTTTTTACAAAAGCCTGTTAGAATTCAGGTCAACAGACAGCATCCTGAAGCCCATGGTGATCTTGGCCTACCCGTGCAAGCACTAATCTGCCACAGACTAGGGGCAGTCAGAGAAACGTGAGCAGGGAGAAGTTCACAATAATAAAGGATAATAATAAGGGACAATAAGGGATAACAATCTCTCCTCTCTTTCCTGAACCTCTCCTCTCCACCTATACCTTCGCTTGTTTGCGGTAGTCTAAAGCATGCCACATGTGTTGAAAAGTGAACAGGGCAGCTGGTGCCATTGTTGTTAGTTTCAATGGTTTACTAACAGAATATAAGTATGTTCTCCTTCAATGAAAATCGACAAATGACGGAGCAGACTTTTTATACCATAAACTGGGTCAAATGGTAATGACTCCGATTGGTACCAAGATGAGTTTTCATTTTATGTCTGGTTAAGACACCAAAACCTGCAGATTGTGGAAGTAGGTCAAACACAAACGTGATAGAATGGCATTTTTTTCGTGCCTCTCTCCAACTGGATGCTGCGTCAAAGCTCTGCAACTGCCACATACAATTAAAGTAATTTGAGATTAGCCCAAATGCACTGCGCCGGATATAATTTCAACTGGTTCTGAATATGATGAGCACACTGTGCACGGTCTTAGGTTGCAAGATGCAAGTCTTCTCTGTTAATTTTAACTCCAAATATGTCACTTCGGCGTCTCTTTATTTAAGGCTACAATCAGTTGTCTTCTATGTTATATACGTGTTACTTCTACCCAAATCGCAGATACCAAGAATGAATAAATCAAATCACCTCGTTGTCTATTTTTATGCTTAGCAATTCGACCAGAACACATGTCTATTGTCTAAATATTAAAATGTAACAAGTGGCTTGATTGTATAGTTTCGTGACAAAATCAAATCTATTTTCTTCTTATATTAATTTCATAATATTAGCCTAATTAATTTAATCAATAAAAATCTCTATTATACCGCCCAGAAAGTCCGAGGCATAGGCCTACATACAATTTAACATCGGAGTAGCCTATCGCATTTGCTGAAATACTCTGGTCTTGAACCAATAATATATTTAATTAAATTATAATCGACACCAATTTGAGGCTTAAACAGGCGTTTGCTTTCAATATCCTATGAGGTAGGCGCATGAGGCGGGAAAACGTGACGGGAGTCAAAGTTAATACATTAAATTGCTGACCCACTGACCAAACTCCCCCTTTCCATCACCGCGGGCGGCATAAACACAGAAGCATCCGTGTCGTGAGTGCATGGAAGCGAAGGGAGGCGGGCCTGGGAATCACGTGTAGCACGGGGCTCAGCAAGCGAATCCACGTGATTGCGCTTTGGACAATATTTTGCTGTGGAAAGGCATGGCGCATCGCTTCTGCCTGTAGACACAACTTCCGATCTTCACCGGGGGCTTTTAATTAAATAGCCCAATTAAATCGAGCACCGTGGATGGGAGAGCAATAGTGATGCAGGATGTGCGCATCGGGTAATGCGCAGGAAGAAACCCATGAAGGGGAATATGACATGCGCATAGACCCTCTTGAGTTAACGCATAACATTTAAACATTTAGGTCAGCAGAGCAAAGCTATTGTTTTTTTCATCATTATTTGGCCTATAGTATGCCAGCAATACAATAATAATAATCTTGATAGCATCAAAATATTAACAATGTTATGTATAGTCCTATTGATTTGGTATATCCCATTTTCATTATAACTGCAGTGTTCAGGCGACAGGGGGGCTGTAGGTCAACCAGGGTAATGGGTAAACGAGCCATTCATCCTCAATGTCCCATTTATTAAGGCAAGTGTCTATGAGCTATAACCAATTTGTTATTATTTTTGAAGTGAAATCGCCGTGAAAAAGTCAAAACTATTTAAATGAATGATTAAACAAGTGAATCAACAAATAACTAACCAAATAAAATAAAAATAACAAATAATCAATCACTCATTCTTTAGATTTTTATTAAAGACAGTAAAGTATTTGGGGAAGTTAATAATTTCTCAGCTCACACTGGGTCATGTTTAATGGCAATAGTGAACATAGGTTGTAAGGTGGGGCCTTTTTGTAGATAAGTTTAAGGGCGAGTCTATACTCCTCTACACGAAACATTACTGAGGTCAAATAACAGAAGAGATTAGCCATTGCACTGCACAACAAAATGCCATTTGTGAATTGCCTTGTTAATTAAGCCAAGTTTCCTTGTCTTTCGAATTACTTCAAGTGACAGCTAGCTCCACGTGAGTTTGTTTTCAAAGAGAAATCAGGAAGTAGCCACTACCCACTGACACGGTCCCCTTTTATCACATGCGCTGCAGTATAATCGCTCTTATTATACATCCATGGGTATAATGATCGTTATCTTGTCTACCCTTTTGAATAAAAATGATCATTGAGTGATAAAATAATAATTGTTCCTTTACTCAGAATAGTTTGTAATTATATTATCATCAATACACCATCAAAAGCAAGTGCAACATGCAACTGTCCCGTCTGTCGTTTATTTCTGGACTAGATTAAACCACTTAGGCTGCTAACTTGTTTGAATTAGGAAATAATTACAACTTTACGTAATTTATTTGACGACGGATCTATAAAACCGAGCATAATGGAATATTAATTATTAATATTCCCTTAATTAATCACACACAGGATCTTGAGCCTTTACGCACTTATTACGCGGAGATTATAAATGTAACACTAAACGTTTGTAACGTTTTGGAAACAATGCAACACAATAACAAAGCACATGTTATACACTTTATAAAGCCGAGACATTAATTTACAATTATAATTGGCTATGTTAACAAGTAGGCCTACAACACTAAGGAACTGTTATAAGAAAATGTACTTACCACTACCAGGGCTGTCCATCTCTTTTGTTGGTGTTGATGACTTTAGATTCAGGTCAAGACAATTTGTTTTATCAATGTCAATAGCAAAGAGCAAAAGTCGTATCAAGAAAGGTGATTTGATGAAGAAACACCTGTGCGTACAACACCTGCTCCATAGAGCGCACAATTGGAAAATGTGGAAAAAAAAATGTCCAGCGATATCAAAGGTTCCCGAGGAACTGTATTTAAAGTGATTTCTTGCTGTATTCAGATCTGCAATGAGAGAGGTGTGTTGGGTTGCTTGTTCTCCTTAAAGATACCTGGGCGCCTTCTGCGCTCTAGGTTGAGCCCCACAAGCGTGATGCGGAACAAGCAGAGAATCAACTATTCTGAAAATTTCCAAGGACCAAGTGTTAGAATGCCTTGGAAAAGAGTGTGAAGTATGACATTCACTCAGTGATACTAACATGCACACGTCAATCACGTTTGCAGGTGAGCAAGAAATGTGACCGCTTGTCGCCCCTTCGGTTTCTGTTGTGTCCATTTGTTAAGGATTTGACCCACTCTTTGTATCTTAAGAAGTCTTTTCTCTCTCTCTCTCTCTTTTACTCCCTTGTGGATTTTCATTGGCGGGGATCTAGAGCTGAGGGGAGTTTGATGCGCTTATTCGACCATGGTATGCGTTTGGTACATGTGCACTCTGCATGTGCCGAGGAAAGGGTTGGCCTACTGACACACATTTTATGCAAAATACAGAGCGTGAGATAAGGGAAGATAGAGAGGAGGGCGGATGGAGCACATGCACAATAGGCGTGTCTCACCGTGACTATTTGCTATATGACTAGCAGCTCTGCATTTTAGTGGTAAACACTGACAAATGCCAAGTATCCGGCAGACGCCAGACAAATCCCGAAGATTAATGGAAAACGCTTAACAGAGCTAAATAACAAATTCGCTCACGATTCATCTTCATTTATGTAAAATGATTTGTAATGTGTAGTTGATTAAGTCCTCGTGTGGAATGAATTATTGTGACACCATGCACACATTACATTTATTGCAATATTTATTGTTACATATTTTGTCATTCTAAACGTCATTTATAGGCCAACTGGTCTTCGCTACAAATTAATTTACACAAAGTGAGCCTATAGTATCCAAAGGTTAAGAACAGCTATAGAAGTTGGTAAAAAAGCGCCCCTCGGTGGTAGAACAGATACATTTCAAGGAAAATATTAATTCACCATCACGCATGTGCATAACTATGTATTGTCTATTTTGTTGAGTTGTCTTTGCATAGCATTCAACGCGTTTAGATTTTTATAGTAAGTTAATTTAGTTTGATAAAGACCTACTGGTTTTTATTATGCTAGATGCAAATATAAGGCTTCGGATGTATCATTGTTGTGGTCATCACATTTGAGGTTGTGTATAAAAATGCTGATAAATAAATAAATTAATTCAAAATGTCATCTTTAGAATAATAATAATTTCTGCTGAACAGCAAAATGCTTTGAGCCGTTGTAATTCTCAATTCCATCGCTAGAGAGAACTATATGACTCAGAATTTCTCTTTTACAGATGTGCTTAATGCTGTGGCAATGTAGTGACTGGTGACAGACGAAAGTAATTTGAAAAGAACCTTAAGCGGAAAGTACAACAATTCCAGGATTGACCAAATGTGCAATGTGCATAGAATGCAAAGTTTGTCTCTATAGGCATCTCGTGTGCATCTTGTGTCATCAACAATTTAATTTTATTTTTCAAACGTGTCTGGGCTGTGCTTTCTTTAAAGCCGAATCATATTCAACTGTAGGCAAAAAAAAGGTAGGGTAACTTGTGTACTTTACATACATCATCAAATTTCGTGATTGATTAGATATCTAAGAAAAATAATAATGTCAATCATAGCGTGTAGCCTATGTATGGCGTATTCACGCACACGTCCTTAGAATACGTAGCCTACTATGGAGTCAAAACGAGGCCAGAAAGCATTGTAAACGTAAGTATTGTAAACAATAAAAGTGCAAATGAAACCTAAGTATTGTAAGCGGAAGTTAAGTATTGTAAACAAAACAAAAATACTTGAAAGTTGTTTATGTTTGTAAGAAACTGATCACTTTTTGCATTTAGGCCTACATGCTTTTTTTGCGTTTACAAAACTTTTTTTGGGTTCAAAACTTTTTTTTCCCCAATGCATTATTTCCTTTGCGTTTCACTTTTTGGCCGCTTTTTGATGTGGGGGCGGGGTTATATGAGTGGGCGTGGCCATATAGTGAGGGGCGGAGTTTGGGATGCCAACTGCCATGAAACAAAACAGAAGAAGAAGCTTGAGCACACAGTATAACAGCAATTAGAGTTTTCAGGTTTCCGAGTTTTCTAGTATCGTATGTATTGGCGGTACGACTCGACTCAAATATCAGGTTTACCACAGACTACTACTACTGCGATCGTGATCGTGACTATTGATCAAATTCCACAAAACATATATGTACATATATATAGATATATCCATATTTCCATCTATTTTAAATCACATTAGCATTGTAGCATAGTCTGGTTGTAGCACGATAGCTGTGAAACCGGATATAAGACTGAGCATGTTAACTATAAGCTCATCATTAGTATTAGTCATTAGTGTGTTGTTAATAAAGTAAAAATAAAATAAAAAGCTTGTCTACTATTGGCTCGTCTGCAGTTGGATATTATTGACTGTCTAACCAAGCCCTATATACCATCATGTATTGCACTGAAATGGAAAAATTATAGTTATGTTATAATAAGTTCTATGATCAGTAGTACCCTATGTACTCTATGGCTACCCTATGGGTAGCTCATTCGTGACAGCACAAGCATTGAACATTTCACATGATGCACCAATCAGTGTGGGCCCCGCACACATGCTCTTGCTATATAATGCCATGCTAGCCATTGAACTACCTTCACCCCATATTTTTGCGATAAAGGAGGGGCCTTCAGGCCAGAAGCTAAACTGCTTCACCTACAATTACAGAACTAGAGTTCTAATAACATAACTATTGTTCTATTTCACGTAGAACGATAGGTGGCACTGCGCATTCTGTTCGTACTAGAACATGGTGATGTCGCACCAGGGTGTGAAAATGTAACACTTTCAAAGCCGTGGTCGGCTCCAACACATTGATGTGAGCGGAGGGAGGGGACTGCCATTGAGCATCCCTCCCCAACCCGTCAGGGAGGGATATGTGAATACAACCACATATGACTTCACCCTGCCCAGGAGGATGCTTGAAGTCATCGTGAGACGATCTGTCCAATGAATCAGGTTTGCCGTCGCAGAACGAGGGATGTCTAACCTCCAGTGCCTGTGGCGCTTGGGGTTCACTTTGAAAACATGCATGGGGCTAGGGAATAGCCGAAGGGGAGGCATTGGTACTCGTACGCTATGCCTTGGAAAGCAAAGAGATACTTCCTGTGAGAACGGAGAATGGGGACATGGAAATAAGTGTCCTTGAGATCGCCCTCCCTCACACACCTTAGCAAAGCTTTGGCGGTGAACCTCTTGAATCTCCTCACAGCTATTAGCTTGTTGAGGGGTCGTAAGTCCAAGATAGGTCTCATTACTCCTGATTTCTTAGGGATCAGAAAATAACAGGAATAAAAGCCATGATGAGTGATGTTGGATGGGACGGCCGTTATAACCCCATTGTGGGCTCCTCCCACCCAGGCTTCCTCAACATGGTCGAAGCCGTGTTGGGTCTCGCCTCCCACGTGCTCCAAAACAGCTGCCAGGCTGTTGGACAAGGGGTGGCTCACAGGCCAATGGAGCTAGCACTCATTCGGCTAACACCGTTGAGGCTGCATCCTGCCCAGGCTTCCTCAACGCAGTCGATGCTGTGTTGGATTCTGGCCTCCCACATGCTTGAAACCAGCCGCCATGCTGTTGGGCTGGGGTTTGCTCATGAGCTAAGGGGGCTAGTGCTCGCATGGTCAACATCGTTGCATGGTCAAAGTCCCTTTAATGCCACCAGAGCTGCGCAGGGCACCAGCTGTCTGGTTGCAGGTCCAGGGTGCCATTGGGCTAACAGAGCTAACACCCGACAGCTCGTGCCCAGGCTCATCCGACGCCATCAGGGCCAAGTCGGGCATCAGTCCTCCTCGTGCTCCGTCACAGCCGTTCAGCTGTTGGGCCGAGAGGCTGGTAGTCGGTCCTAGCGTCCACTGTGCGTCCACTGTTCACCAAAACAGCTGCTTAGCTGCTGGGCATAGGGGCTGGGGACCTTGCGCCCTCTAAACTAGCCACGAGGTCGCAGCTAGCTTAAACCGCACAACTTCACTCAAACAGCCATCCGGCTGCTGGGAAGGAGGACATAAGCTAAAGGAATTAGCACTCCAAAGGAATTACCTTTGGAGAACAGTTCCACAATGGCGCCAACTTCCGCGACCCTCTGGGTTTAGCCAGTGTGATGGTGGTGCCCTGTCGGCCGCTCCATGCGCTTGTGCCGACACAACAAATCTTTAAATATAAATAAATAAAACCAAAAGTCCGTTAAATGAAAGACGATATAATATAACTTAAAGTCCCACGAACGCCTCCTCGACGCTTGCGTCCCCCAGCGTTCTCCACAGCGTCGTGTGTGTCTCCCTTTTTGGGTCCGGTCACTGTTCTTAAATAGGCAGGTGAGAGAGTTATCATTAATTATCGCTGATTTCTCTCACCTGCTTTCGGCATCGGGCCTCGTTGGTGACGCTTGTGCGACAATTGTGGAGGGGGCGTCCCCTCCACAATTGTATAATGTATAATGATAATGTATATATAACGGTATAATGATTTTTTGCTGGTTACTGGATGGTGTAGTAAGGGGATCTGTGTCTTGAGGAGAACGTACTACCAGATAGTTCAGAACATACCATATTTGACTATTTGTACGTATCAACATTGAAAATGATTTGTTCAAAAATATTTCTTCGTTCATTTTTGCCCACCACTAGAAGCTTGAGCTAGGGCCTGCACACGGCATAACATCATGGCGGATCGGAGTAATGGTGGTTCGAGGCCCAATGCTCATGGAGCCGGCAACGGACTGTCCTTGTTGACACACAGAGGAGCTGGGCAATAAAGGGGATTGACAGCTGCGTATTCACTAAGCTTTAAATGTGCTCTCTGGAGATAACAAACTAACATGTGCTACTTCTCCTACACCATGTGAATTTTTGTGGAATTTGATCAATAGTCTTATAGTCTTATCTCATATTCATAAGTCTGTGGTAACCCTGCTATGTATATTTGAGTAGAGTCTCTGTCTTGATGTATTCTTTTTGTGTGCTATGCATTGCTTCGCTGCTTGTTTTTCAATGATTTTTTTTGTAAAGCACCTTGAATTGCCTTTGTGTATGAAAAGTGCTATATAAATAAATATGACTTGACTTGACTTGAGAGTCGTACCGTCAATACATACATAGATACAGTATGTTATG
>OMPB01056978.1:0-14716 GCA_900312615.1 Stylephorus chordatus | reverse complement strand
AACATATATATATATATATATATATATATATATATAATTGTTTTTATTTTTATATCGCAATATATATCGCAGAATTGCGATGTCAGTTTTTTCCAATATCGTGCAGCCCTACCCTCTACGATCCCTTACATAACCAAACTAAAATTGAACCAAATCTCTACAAATCTTCCACCAAAACAATGATCATATGAGTTTAATATTAAGGGCTCCAACCGACCTCCTCTATGGGCAATTCCAGCAACTGGGGCAGGCATGGAGCCAGCGCCCCCATGAGGAAGGGGGTGGGAGAGCAGCTGATGTCCAGCATGCTGGCAGGCAGCACGGGCACAAAGGTGTGCTGCCAGGTGAAGGGGTAGAGAAGAGCCAGCACTGCATGGCTACAACGGGACAACACTCTGTGGAGGAGATTTAAACAAATCTCAAAGATGTCTACATGTAGAGTTCAGAGTTGTGTTTTAAGTTTATGTTGATCCGTTTGAATTGCTTTCTTTTGTGAATAACATTTAGCTGGGCGTGTGTACCTCAGTGCATTGTGCGTGTATTCTATAGCTGGGCATGTACCCCAGTGCATTATGGGTAAAATATAGATGGTCATGTACCTCAGTGCATTGTGAGTGTAATCTACAGCTGTATGTACCCTAGTTTCTCGGCGATAAAGATGACTCTACGTTCGAGCAGCAGGGAGCCGAACACCTGTAGCAGTCTGTCCACGCTGAGGCACTGCAGCAGGGTCCTAAAGTCCACATGTTCCAGCCTGGAGTCTACCGGACGACACAGAGTCAACTCCTGCAGAGCGAGACAGAGACAGACAGACAGACACACACACAGTTAAGAAAACAACATCCCTTCAATGTGAATTCAAAAGTCCAATTGTAGTTTCATGTAATGGTATCCATGTCAACCCCATTGCAGTCTCCTCATAATAGGTCGGACACTCCCAGCGTTACCTCGTTCCCGGAGCCTGGGAGGAAGTTCTTCACGGTGATCGTGCGCCCAGGAGCCGGGAAGGGCGCCTCCATCACACTGCGCATGAACGGGTGCACGAGTGCTGGGCAAATCTCCCGCCGCCTCTCCACCTCTTCCAGAATCTGGACGCACACAGACACAGGTTTCATTTCAGGCCCCGATGAAAAAGCAGCGCCTACAGTGGCCGCGCCCTGTTCAGTGTGGGAGAGTACAGCACAGATGTGCCCATTGTCCCAGCAGGTATCGACTTATGCTTTTTCAAACCTTTTGTTTACCGTTGCTCGAACACACATGAAACAGAAGGCGTGGTGGAGCACTACCCATTAAGATGACACGCTAGTCCTCTCTCCTCTTGAAAGAGCCGAAAATGATGTCATTCCTTGACGTGTTACCATAGGCGGGAGTTGTTAGCCGTGTCAGTGTGTGTTCTGTCCGGGGGAGGGGGTTACCTTTGCGAACAGGTTGAAACAGCCCAGCTGGCTGACAATGCAGTGCACCTCTGGAAGTCTTTTCCCCTTGCCGCTGGGCTGGAGAACACACACGCACACACACACATGGCCCATTTGGTCATTTTTATGTTTGCACCGTTACCGTTCCACTTTCCTTGCTGTGTAATCAAGGGCATAACGCACATCATGAGCTGGTCTTTGACAAGGATACTAGTTCTCTTCCTTGTCAAACAGGATATTTCAACAGAGTAGCCTCATTAGGATTACATGCCAAGACTGCTCTGCTGTCACAATTACTTCAGACCATGGCAACAGCGGATCAGAATATAATAATAAATGTGAAGACATGGTTAAAAAGATAGCGCGGGGCATGGGTGAACAGGGCTAGCGGTGTCTGGTCGTCACTGTAACAGGAGAAGCAGAAACATTCCTGCGTCTTTGAGTCATCGATCTAGAGGCCGATTTTACGGTATGTGAATCACGTTGAACTCAGCCCCTCTTGAGATGTTGAGTAATCTCCAGGCCGCCATGTCACCACACGGAACAACACACACACGATGACTGTGGCATAATGCACTCAAAACAATATACACGCACACACTCACCAGGATCTTGCGACAGTAGCAGAAGCAGCGGCTGCCATCTTCCCCAGTCAAAACAAAGGAGAAGGTCTCGCTGGGAGAGGACACATGCACCTTTTTATCTTCATTTCCCTTCAATACTTTCCTGTTCTGAGGTGTAGCGCTAGAACATGCACACGCACATGCATGTGTAAATACTTGGGGTCATACATTCGGGGCATATGCTCTCAAGTCCCTCAGAAACCAATACAGGCCTATCGGTCTAAAATACATAGATTTGATCATTATGTCCTTCTAGAAAGAAGCCTTAAAGTCAGGAAATGACTACAAAGGAAGTATGTTTTTAAACGGGGACATGATGAACTAATTACAAAAGGAGGTATGACTCAGCTGTGACTCAGACAAATCGTAACCCCCCTTCAGAGTGCTTCCAGTATGACATTTACATCATCCCTGGTTAATGCCTGGCCTCAATGTGTGGCTTGTCTGGGTGTAAATGGATGCTACATGGACTGCACTTCTACAGCACTCTGATGGCCACTAGCCGGCACTGAAATGTCTTTTCTCTCATTCGCCTGTGCACGGACTCACTCACGCACACAACCCCCCGGTAAGGGGTTAGGATAGAACTGAGTAGTGAGAGTGTGCGGAGAGAGGTGTGGTGTGATGTGAGGGGGGAGGCGAGAGGTGTGAATGCTGAGGATGAGGTTTACCTGGGGGCGTCTGAAGATGGTCTCCAGTCCTGAGAGTCGGGGAAGCAGAACTTTGGGATGACCTTCAGTCGGTCCTCTGCGTCCTTGGATTGGCGCAATGGTCTCTCAAACTGGAATACATGATAAAAGATGAAGAAATACTCTTACCTGGTCAACGTAGACTATGACTGTGTGTTTGTGTAATTGTTTGACATATTTTAATACACATAAACACTAATTAATTTGAGTTTATTGTGTGTATGTGTTTTTGTTGTCATGCTGAGTTTCTGCTACCATCTTGGGGAACTGTTGTGTGATTTCGGGGGAGTAGGAGTTTCCTGAGGATCCTTTTCTCAGTGACACCACTACGAAGACCTGGAAGAGCTGCTGCTGCTGCAGCTGGATCAGGTCCTTCTCCAATGTACGGTACCCGGGCCGGCGCCTCAGGGTGGACTGGACATAAACCCGTCTCCTGGAGTCTGGGACCAGCATTATACAATGTGAGGAAGGACAGGTCAGCACAGCAAGAGCAGTTATGCTATTGGTCAAGGTTGCAAAGTTCAGTTAAAAGTCAAGGCAAACAATGGCAACAAATCTAGCAATTGTGGCAAAAAGGGCAATCCTAGAACAGTACCATTATCCCATCCAATCCTAGAACAGTACCATTATCCCATCCAATCCTAGAACAGTACCATTATCCCATCCAATCCTAGAACAGTACCATTATCCCATCCAATCCTAGAACAGTACCATTATCCCATCCAATCCTAGAACAGTACCTTTAACTGCATCTTCAGGATCACTCTCTGTTCCGCTGGTCTCCTCTGTTGTCAAGGACAAGGAGACATGTAGGAGAGAGGAGACATGGAGACATGAAGGAGACACGTAGGAGAGAGGAGATATGTAGGAGATACGTAGGAGACATGTAGGAGACATGAAGGATACATGTAGGAGTCAGGAAGGAGACAGGAGACACATAGCAGACATGTAAGAGACCCGTAGGGGCACAAAGGAGACATGTAGGAGACATCTAGGGGACACGTAGGAGACATGTGATGTGAAAAGGGGTTGTGATGATCAGGCCGTTGGGATGCAGACAACAGTTAGTCTTTTGTTCGCCAGGCTGGCTCTGCAGCGCATCATAAAAGCTTGGTATGCCAACCATGAGGCTCAAATTAATATGTGTGTGTGTGTGTGTGTGTTACCTCGCACAGCACTTCCTTGGTTCTTCACCCTCTTCCTCCCTCGCTTGGCATCAAAGATTGTCTCAATCTTGCTGATGTACTGTGTCATTAAATGAAAAATCTAGAATTACCGCCAACCAGTCAAGTTGCAGTTTGCATCCAACTCCTTGTCCATACTCATGTATATGCAGTGAAAACTATGAAGGAATTTATATTAATAAAAGGTATTGAGTGTGTTTTTTTGGCTAAATGGAAGTTATCACTATATTGACATGTATGATTCCAGTGAATAATTTCCAGTGAGAAACGTGCCGTCTTCACTATTTTTATAGACGAGTACAGAGGACTGATGGAGAGCTTCATCACATGGTGCAACAACAATCACCTAAAGCTCAATATCAGCAAAACAAATGAGCTTGTGGTGGACTACCAGAGGAACAGGAGTCCCCCTGTCCTGGTTGTCATCCAGGGAGAGGAAGTGAAGAGGGTGGACTCATACAAGAATCTTTGGGACCAAATCAATAAAAGAAACTGACAGTTCCTCCTGAGGAGACTCAGATCAAGGTGGGCAGTTGGGCACCCACGTTTAGTGTCACCATTTGGTCAGTATTTGACCAAAATTGAAATATGGTCACAATCTGAATCTCCCCTTCTATTCCTGAGTTATGGTGTTAAAGGGAAACTCCACCGCAAAACAACATTAAACTAATTTACCAGATCGAGGCATTACTGATAAGTCTCCCTATGTGGCTGGTGGCCAAAGTGATCTCTGCACGGAAACAACAGCAACGGGAGGAACAGATTTGGTAGAGGTATACGTCATAATGACATATACCGGTACCTACAATGGGCGGGTAATTTGAAATTCCTGGTACTTCCCCACAAGGTAGAAGAGGCGTTGCCCGAGCGCCGGTTGTAGTCCTTTGTGAAGCAGGAAGCTGGAGCATATGTAGAGAGTTGGCTATGAACTAATTTTACTCTGTAGGTAAGCAACTGTTACACAAATACAAGGGAGACCCAGGGTGGTTTCCCTTTAAATAATGGCCAGAAAAGTGTTTTTACAGAACATTATGTCACAGTGAAGTTGACCTTTGACCACCAAATTCTAATCAGTTCATCCTTGAGTCCAAGTGGATGTTTGTGCCTAATTTGACAGACGGACGGACGGACGCTGGCACGGTGGCATAAAAATGTAAAATTAAATCAACAAATTAACGCACACACACACACACCATAGATTCACCAAGGTAAAGATTTTCTGCCGTCAATTACATTACATTAAACTGTTATATAACAACTAAGGGTATAATGACATAATAAAAGAATTTCCAGCATTTTTTTCTGATAACATTCCAACATTCCTCATTTTCTTCAGGCATCAATAGGAGGTTGTTGAATGTTTCATATCAGTCACATGTCGTGTTAGAAAGAACTGTTCTCTACGACACAGACACAGAAATTAGGACTAAAATAAACTTCACTTCTACCCAGTCTACCCCCGGAAGTAGATTGACACCACAGATGGACTACACAGGAAGCTGAAACTTATCTCCCAAGGCCACTGTTGCTAAGGCAAGACAGGCTAGTCACACACATTTAAATTATGTTAATAGTTCTATGACTAGAAAAGCTCAGAAAGCTTTCAGTCGATTATCAAATTACAAAACCGTAAATCAACAGTCTCAAAAAGAATTAAGTCAGTAGGTGTTTGGTATTTTAAACCGGCCTGTGTTGAAAAGCAAATATTATTATTTTTTTTTTACTTTTCAAAGTACTATAGTAAGCAAGGCTTATATCTGCCAGATTACCCCACAAAAGAACACTTATCTCTGGTGTTGGTCATCCTACCTCGTGTCCAGCACTCATGTCCTTGGAGCATTTGATTTCATGCGTTTAACTTTCTGCAAACTCTACTGCATCCTCCACCTCCCTTTCTTACCCTGCTTTATCTGTTGCTGCATTTTGCCCGTACTTCCTTTTTTCCATAGGAGCCGCCCCCTATTTCTCTCTAACCCAATAGAACACCACTCGTTCATTTCATTTATTTTTTTCTCTTTCACAACACAGTGGCAGTAACACATTTCAACAAGCGTCAAACCAGGGCCACCCAGGCCTGGCTTACCTGAGGCTGTTGCTGTGCTTTCGGGGTGGCTGAGCGCCTAGCAGAGGCTGGTTTTGGGCCGTCCTTCGGGGCTGAGACGGTGGGGGGTAGTGTTTCACTGGACATCTTCCTCGCTGGCTTGGCTGAGTAGTCTCTCATGGTCTGGGGCTTAGACTGCACCTACAGGTCAGGTCAGGTCGATTTAGTTTACCTTTTGTCACAATACACGGTAGCAATGCCTCCAAACATTCAGGCAAAATGTGGCACCAAGTCCTAAACCCCAATTGTTAGCTCTCGAAACTCCCAAAAACCCAGCAGGAAAAGGAACAAACATTGAAGGGCAGTAAGAAATATGACTTATCAAAAAAATTATAATTTAAAGAAAAAGTAAGAAAATCCATCACATAAATACATGGATGTATTTATACTAAATCGTTATATATCATCATCAGTCAATATAATGTGATTTATGTTGAGGTTTGTCAGTTCTTGACCAGTATTAGTCCATTGGAAATTTAAATTGCGCTTCTGACAAGATTAGGCTAAACTTGTCAACCTTTTGGGTGGGATGTTCACTTCATAGTGAGAGGAGCTGAACCTAACAAGCCGAACACACAAGCCCTCCTCTCTTTGCAACAGATTGCCAATTAAAAAGCTCTGGTGTACGAACTGTTACGCTGCTTTGACACAGAATTTCAATTCAGTGGACGGCCGCTTGATAAGAACTTCCAACTCTAAAATGCATGATTTTATGATGGTGCCTTGTCGTTAAACTGTGTCTATTGGTGATGTTACATGCATCTCAGTAGTATTTCACTTTGCCGCGGCTAGACATATTTAGTTAAGATTTAAGATTTAAGTTAAGATTTTACTACATGCTGTAGTATCCATCATAAGTACCAGATATTAGTTGCATCCCCTCATGAACAACTACTAGGAATATACGAAAGACAAACTCCTGAGAGAAATCAGTAATTTATCATAGTACACCAATCCTAGCGAGCCTCACACATCCAGAGTGAAACACACCAATCCTAGCGAGCCTCACACATCCAGAGGGAAACACACACCAATCCTAGCGAGCCTCACACATCCAGAGGGAAACACACACCAATCCTAGCGAGCCTCACACATCCAGAGTGAAACACACACCAATCCTAGCGAGCCTCACACATCCAGAGTGAAACAAACACACACCAATCCTAGCAAGCCTCACACATCCAGAGTGAAACACACACCAATCCTAGCGAGCCTCACAGATCCAGAGTGAAACACACACCAATCCTAGCAAGCCTCACACATCCAGAGTGAAACACACACCAATCCTAGCAAGCCTCACACATCCAGTGAAACACCTTGGCTGAACAGGGGCTTGGGGGTCCTATTTTCACTTTGTTTTTGATTTCCTTTTGCTTCCTTTTTCCATTTCCTTTCTTTTTCGTCACCACGTACCTTTTCCTCACAAGAGAGAGGGGGTGGCGCGCAAGTCATTCTGGGTAATGTAGGAAAACTACACACTAGAGTAGCCTGTTAGGATAGTGAATGACAAATCGCAAATAACAATAAAACATAACACACATAAACACACATAAACCCTAAAATGACATGTACATGTGTATAAATGTTTTTACAGCGATGTCAAAGTGTCTCAGCCTGTGTGGTACCTTTAAGCGCCTTACATTCTCTCACCTTTGACCCCTGAGGGTAGGACCTCTGAGAAATGGTCCCAGGGCGAGGGCGGGGCCTATCAATAGGCAGGCACATAGGGGACAGCTTGACATCCTCGTAGGGGCCATCTCTGGGCCCCTCACCTGGAAGAAGAAAGTCAGGGGTCAAAGGTTAGATACAAGTTGGCATACTGCTGGAGTAAAGAGAAGCCCCGCCCAATGTCGCCATCCAATCAGAGCAGTTAAAAGTGACGAGGACAAAATTGATTCCCCACCCAACCCATCAGCACCACCAGTAAAGACACCCCCCCAGTCCTGTTTTATTCAAGCTATTCCACATGAAAAGCTCCTCCAAATGCAATTGTTTTAGATAATGTCATACACACTAATGACCATTAACCGATAAACCTAAAGCTTTTTTTAACTTATAGCTTTAAACTTACTCAATGTAGACTATAATACAGATATGACATAAATGAATATGCTAATTGATCGATCAGTATTGTGTTTTAAATATTTTAACCGGAGCTAGGAGTAAAAAAATCTATTGATAATAACTTGTAAGAGAGAAAAAAAAAGCAATAGTAACCCTCAAATCACTGTGAGAGTGCCATCATAAAACAGGTCCTAGAGGGGAGCTTTTAGGCAATATGAAAGTTTCTTAATTGCCACTCACTGGCAATGCATATCTAGTGATCCTGAAACAATTCCACTGGAGTCTCTACTGCTACAATAGAAGGTTACTGCTACAAAAAAAGGCCCATCCTGCATCTTGGGAACAATGATCCCTGATTGCCAATAAACCATCTGGTTGCCAATAAGAAAAAGTTGAACTTAGGGACCGAGACTCACAGACAATGTCTTCGTAAATATTGTCATCCGAGTAGGCATGGTAAAGCCCCGACTGCCTGGATTCTTCTCCCGGAACGCTTCGCTTGACCGCCATTTGCGACGCATCCTCATACTCAAAGGACTTCCTGCATAGCAAGGAGGAAAGATGGTTGATGAAGAAGGGGCTGTGGCTGATTGTAGCATTTCAAATGTTACATCCATTTTGTCATACTGAACCACAGAGCCCCACTGCTTCCTACATGCTGCTTACTGGAGATGGTCTGGTATTGGTCCTGTTTTTAAAGACTCTAACAGATTAGAGTGTCTAGTGGCTACTATGACAACGGGTGTTTGATTCCCAGCAGAAGGGTTTTGGTTTCCATGGCCCAGCCTGCTCCTTCATTTCCTATATCTGTACCCACTGAAAGTCGCTTTGGATAAAAGCTTCTCCTAAATTACTAAATAAATAATAAATAAATAATAATAATTAATAAATAAATAATAATAATAAATAAATAACTGTGGTTAATAGTAAAATCGAACATGTTAAAAGAACAACGTGCATAATATATTACATATTTGGGTGTTTTCGATGCCAATCATAGAAGCCAAACACAGACCAAATGTTATAGTTCCTACTCATTACACGATAATGATTCCGATTTTTTTCCTTGTTTTATCATCTTGACCCTAGCCCCAATCTGTTAGTCAGTAATTACATTTCCCTCTGGCATGATGTCACTTGTGAGGTGTTTACCAAACGGGTATCTTGGTTACAGAGTTGCGTATGATTTGGCTTTAAGACACTGAAAAATGTAATGCTTGTGAATAGAACCATAGCTGACCCCCTGAACCCCAATGCTAGGACCAGAGAGTGTAAAGGAACTAGGCCAAATTCAGAAAACAAGACCATGTGACATCAAACCTGGAGTCCAGCCAACAACCAGATGACAACTTAGCTACCTTCGACTGCACTGTTACCCTGGAGTTGAGTAGTTGGGGAGTATTTTGTAAGATGACTGTATGGCTTGTATAAGCCATTTAAAAATAGGTGTGGGTTCATAATAACAGTTCATAGATAGGACGTATCCTCAACATGAAATTCAAATATCGGCTCAGACAAAATTCACCAGCATTCCATTACTCTTTCCTTAAAAATAATAAGTGCAAAACAACTATGAAAAATCCTCCACTCACCTGTTCCCATTGTGCCTTGAAAGGCCGTTGGTCTTATCGAGAGGACATGGCGGAGGCGGAAAGTTTGGAGGGCGGGCTTTCCTACTGCCCCTGGCATCGGTAAGCCTCTTAGACGAACTGCCATCCCATTGGGCTGGGTGTGGCACGCGGTCCCCAGTTCCCTGGTACTGAAAGGTTCGTTGGGGTTTGGGTGGCGGTAGGGGTGCGTCTGAGGGCACCAGGCCTTTCTCCCAAAGCAGCTTGTTCCCCTCCAACCGCCGCCAGAACCCCCTGCAGGTGTAGAAGCTACCTAGAGGCATGCCATCATCTGGATCATCTATAGAAGGACGATCAGGCTTAGGGACAACCCCGCCATCCAATCCGCTGGCAGTTCTCTGGTCACCATCGGTTGCCATGTTAATCCGTTTACCTGAGGGGTTTGTAGTGTGAGTGTCATTTTTGGGAGGAGCCTGGAAAGGAGCTGCAAGTGGCTCATTTTCCAGGATTGCGGGACTCGATAGTCCTCTGGTATAACTCTGCAATGGTTCCGACCTTCTACCGACAGTTTCGGGTTTCTCCAGTGCCTGGGTTTCCCGGAAATCTAAGCCAAGGCTTTTCGTTTTGGAGAGGCTGGCTTTGCCTGGAGGTGCACGTTGAGCATCATTGCCACATAGCCTGTCTCCCAGGACCTCTGCAGACAGAGTTCGGGATACAGCCGGAGGGTGGGACTTCACCCCGGTGGCCGTCCGACTGCGCCCCTCCCACTGGGAGATCTTCTGCTTGATGCTGATGCCTTGCTCATCGCCAAGGGGGCTCCCATTGGTCGGGGCCTGCCAGGCTAAGGTAGCTTGTTTCTGCATGCCACCGACCTCTCTCCCCACTCTCCTCATCTTCTCCAGCCCCTGAGCCAGCAGGCTGTGCAAGGGGCTGAGCTGAGGTGCCAGCTCATCTTCAATTAGCCATCGGTGAACACATCAGGGTTTGTCCAATCAAAACAATATCCAGAAGCACCCTACACGCCTCTGTTATTAGTTAATCCAGAATGAAATTGTTATTTTATGTATTGAAATTAGTCCAGGTCCTTTTCATTGGACTAGGTGCATCTGCCAGTTTAACAGACATCCATCTTTCCCTCTCCTTCTTTTGAAAACTGCCTGAAAGGTAAGAACAAGTCATCAATCAAAAAGCAGTTGAAAACAAGTCCAGGCAGCACGCAGCCATGATGTAACCCTGAAGGTCATCTCTCGTCTTCTGTAGCATGCAGAGGTGACATGTGCGGGATGCAGTGGTTAGCATGGCCCACACCCCGGTCAAAGTTAGATACCTTTATTATAAACCTGCTCTTGACCTGCACTTAACCTGCTCTTGAGAAAGGTGGGAAGACCTGTGTGCAGCCAACTCTACTAAGCGACATGGCTGGCCACTAACAAGGAAATGGAAAGTCATATACTAAGACTGTTTTAATCTAATTTTGTTGTCTCTCAAAGCTCCCTTTTAAAAGGATCAGAATGAAAAGGCATATCAAGTACACACTAAAAAACACCAACCACAAGGCATGTGCGCACATGAGGCACAAACACACAAAATGGATTAAAATAACTTGCAAAACACACATCTATGTAGAGGACTGAATGCACGCCATTTAAGAAGATGCATGATTTTTACAAATAGTACATCTAAGAAGGCTTAACTTCACCTGGCTTTACACTACAGTAGGCAATGTGTGTGGTATATTATATATTGAGCAATACTCTTGAATAAAAGCGGCCACTCCCTTTGAACCCAAGTTGTGATTGAAGAAAAGAAAGACTAGTTTAGTTATAGAGTTAGTTTGACTGATGTGAAAGGTTTAGGGGAAGCCTAGCCTCGCTTGCCAGTCTCTATGAGATACTTACGTTCAAATCGCTATGCAATTTGCTACATAGAGCCTGGCAGAATCGGTTTACAGAATGGGAATCACAACGATGTTCATCTGTTGTTTGAAACAAAGGTTCACACGGGAAAAGGGCCAGAGCGATGCAAGTAAGGGACGACAATGGCCAATAAGATCGACGGTATTAAATAGCAGGCAGAAACCTCATTGGCCGAAAAGTGGAGGGCGGAGAGAGCCAGGACCCAAAATATCAACGGGCCTTTTCAGACTAGGGGAAGGCCTGCCTGACTCATAATCCTGTTTCAATACCCAATGATTCCAACGAGGAAGAGGTGTAAATAGCAATATATTGTATTAATACAATATTGATATTTACTACAATGTATGAATAGTTTAACCCAGCCCATTAGGTTGTTGTAACAATATCGTACCATATTACAGTAGATTTGTGTGAGTGAATTACAGTAATGCTGTATGTTCTTGTTTTGACTGAATTTTCCCATAACGTTGTCTAGCCACTTTGCCCATTCAAACCACTTTTACTCACATGCACACATGATATCGCTGGTTGTCTTTTTAACCAGAACGTGTGCAGATCATATAAATTTATCACCAGTCATGATGACTCATGATTGTACAGAGAGACACATATAGTAAGTATCCTTTCCTGAGCTCTACCAACTACTGTTGAAACAATTAGTGGATTAAACAATTAGTTGATTGACAGCAAATTAATTGCTATATATATATATATAAAATCATATATCACTTATAATTTGTTTAATTCAAAGATTTTGTGCTTATAGCTTCATATATGCAAACATTAGTAGCTTTTCTCTGTTTCAGATAACTATGAAATTAATATATCAGTTTTTCTTTGCTGTTCGTCAGACAAATCTAGCATGACTTTGTACTCTGTCTTGGGTAACTTCATTATTTGAGACATTTTATGACATGTTATTGATTATTTGAAAAAAATGATCAATAGTTAATTCAACAATGAACGTGATGGTTGATTGCGACTCTAATCCCAATGTTTACAGCTAGTGTCAACAGATTCTGCCCTGTGTTCTTCGGGTCTTTCTCGCTCTGCTGCGCTGGAACATCTTGATGACTTGGCCATGTTAAGTCGGAAAAGACTGAATGCATTTATGAAAAGGGAGACAGACGTGGGAAAAAAAATGAGTCCCTAGCCAAGAGTTCCTGCTGAGCCATTCTGGACAGTGGAGCATTTTAACCCCCACCCAAACACAGTCCCCTAGCCAGGCATGCAAATAACGCCTTTGTTTGGTTTGACCTACATCTAACATATGTTGCAGAGCAATGTCAGAATCTCACGCAATCACTTACAAACCATACAATAAAAATACTACTACACTGACCCACTTATTTTCCCTGTGTGTGTGTGTGTATACAGTATGTGCGTGAGTGGGTGTATGTACAGCATGTGCGTGAGTGGGTTTTGTTTCTGCGTGTCATGTGCATGTTTGTATCTGTGTGACCGTGGGTGTGTGCGTTATACAGGAAGGCCCCGACATGCACTTCCTGAGATGCAGGAAGAAGGAACATCACTGTCCATAATTATGGTGCAGAGATTTGCACCAGGGCTACAACCACTGCTGGTCTAAGCTATGTTTAGGTCAGCTTGAAGGCCTAACCCTGTGACACAAATCAAGTGCTCCTCCTCTGACATACCTCCTGGGTTATATCGGGTTATCTCCACAAACACAGTCTCAAACTGTACAATTCCATCCTCTCAAGGACATCCAGGCAGTACACAACTTTGACGGTGACTAAAGGCAACCCCAAGCATGAATATGCATTGATAATATAGGCTGTGTGGCTTACTGAGAGTCTGAAACAATGGGCAAAACATAGTAATAATACAAACTATGCTATCAGTGAAACTCCATGAGACGTCCTTGCAGAAACCAGACGCAGTCTACATATTACAGATACCATGTCATCACCTGGGTGCTAATTCAGAAACCTAATTACACCTTCAAACGCCCTCCTCAAGAATTGCTGCAAGACGCAACATGTCTAAGGTGGGGGACACAAGGAGTCATGGTTTACCACAGACAGCAAAACGATGTAATGGGACAAACTGTAAGTAAGCTAACTGCCAAGATTGAGGAGACACTATCGATCTCAATGCGGCGTAGTGTAACCATGTAAAACTAGACTGGAATTGGTTAAGTGTATGGGTAAATCAAACATTAAAGAGCTTTACTTTTATAAGATTTTAGTTTAAAGATCTGCGTTCGAAACTCCAGGTTCACCCAATTGAGTCAGTCATGACTTTCACTGGTCAAATGTTGGAAGATTTTTCATCGAAGCGCTAGTGACCGCTACATATATCCTCACTAGTTTTGATAAACCAAATAAAGAAATCAAGTTCCCTATGATTGTTTGCAACGCAGTTCAAATTGCACAGCTCACCAGCGACTATAAAGCCATGTATGCGGGATTTTTGTTTGAAAGAAACAAGCTGAAAGAATGGCGAACTATTCAAGAATGTAGCTTGAAAATGTACATCTGTATGAGCAATAACCCCATCGAACAGTTTTAACGATAAGTGAATGAATGGCGCTCGCTCAGCGAAAACCAACCAGGATAGACAGATGGCGTTCGTTAACTAAAAAATAATAGAGTATCAAGATGATATTGTAATTAGACAGAAGCAAAGTTCGCCTACCTTAATGACAACATCATGGTAAAGAAACCCGCAAATAACATCCCATCTCGAGGTCCCCAAGCCGAAGGGAACGTTAGCTACCCAATTAGCCCGAGGCTAGCTTTTTCAAAGTGGTCTCTCTCAAAAGAAAAGTTTCTCCTTTTTAGTTGTAATCGATTCAAGCCAACCGATAAGCTGGCAAATGCTGTAACATGGAACCGATAGATTGGTGACAGGCCAACAACTTTAGATACGTCGCTGGCTCCACAAGGCACTGTGAGAACGTTTTATTTAGGAATCCCTCTGCGGGCTGCTGCAGCGAGCGAAGACGTCACCACCTTCTACTCCTGTCACCGCTGAGTGGATGGAGGCGCTGCCAAATCACTCAATCTTTCACGGTCATGTTGTGCAACAACGAATCAAAAACTTCCAACGTCAAGTCATACCCAGGAGTCAAAACGAGGCCAGAAAGCATTGTAAACTATAGTGAAGTATTGTAAACATAAGTTAAGTAGTGAA